>JANAVB010013398.1:33796683-33952490 GCA_029216955.1 Iris pallida
GCTCTCAAGACTCAACATAGAAGAACCATCGAAGATGATTCCGACGACAGCGACTCCGACTCTAAAGATCAAGCTCTTCTGGTAAGAAAGTTCAAGAAGTTCATGAGATTTAACAGGAGAACAAAAGACAGCAACAACAACACAACGAGGAAGATCCTATTTGCTACGAATACAAGAAAAAGGACATATGAAGAAAGATGTCCCTCAGCATCATCATGAAAGAAGAACAGCAAATATGATAAAGGCTACCTGAAGAAATCGATATCAAAAAAGTATGCCAACACAAGCACATGGCATGAAAGTGAAGCCAGCGACTCAGAAGATGAACAATCAGATGACGCTGCAAATGTGTGCTTGATGGCTTGCGATCAGGTAATCACTAATCCTCTATTTGATCCTTATGATGCTTTCACCTTTAAGCAACTAGGAGAGGCTTTCAGTGAACTGTTAGATGATTACAGGAAACTGCGTAGTAAATATGAAACCTCTAAGAAGGTACTCAAAGTACAAAGGTGAAATAGGAAGACTTACCGACCTACTAGATCAGGTTAGAGATAATGACTCTTCAAATGAGTCTGGTAAGGTTTCTTCTATTAAATTATTGTTACACGAGACTGTTAAGCTATCCGATGAAATAGACCAAACTATTATCCAGTTAAAGGAAACATATATAAGAGAGAAGAGTCTCCAGTGTGCACATGTCAGAATAGAATCACTCACATCTGACTATACTAGATTATATTACACTTCTAAAAAGTTGGAAATTAGTTTAGAAAACGGCCTGAAGTTGCTGCTTCCTATTCTAACACGTGTCAATTATCGAATCATTGGAACACGCCCAACTGTTTGCCATGAAATATAAAACAGAACAATTATCGGAGGACTGGACTTTTACTTCACGTTACAAACTCGCTTGTACAAAGAAAGCCTAGGGACGAAAGCCTAGGTACAGCAGTCTAAGTACAATTATTTATTTTAGATTCTGGAGGGTGACGATAGAGGCTCGGGAAAGCTACGGCAGCTCTGCCTTACTCCTTGGACGATCGGTATGCCCCTTGGCTCCAGAAGATAGCTTGGCGTTGAAGAAATGCTCTCTTTGCTCTCTCTCTGCTTTTTTCTCTAAGTATGTGGTGCACTCTCTAATCTCGAAAAGTCCTCTCTGTATGTATGTGTGTGTATGTCTATCTTGCAAGGAATGGCACCCTGCTATTTATAAGAATGGAGGAACCTCATTAGGGTTCACAATGATTCTCCCTTAAAGTGGCGGCGGCCTGTTGATCGATCAATCTGGGCCATTAATCTTGAGTGTGATGAATCTGGGCCATTTAGTGTATATTGTACCAAATCCTATCAGTAATGCTGATTGAATAAATCTCCGTGACGATGATTCGCTGATGTCTACGAATCTGAATGAATAAGTTTAATTCATTCTCCTACCACGTGTCCCAGATTATTAGGATTTGACCCAATCTTTGATTGTAGCAAATTTGGGAAATTAATTATCTTTATCACGTGTCCGGGAGTCACTGAGCCGCAGGAGGGAAGAGCCGCATAAGGGTTGAGCCGCATAAGGCTGAACCGCATACGCCTGGCCACGTGGCAGAGCTGCCTGGGGAGTGGCCTCTGAATCTCTGAACTGCATGATAATCTGAGCCGCATGGATGATCCTTGTGAGCCGCATAGGGCTGCATCTGCTTAGCCGCATAGGGTTGTTTCGATCTAGGCCGCATAGGACAACTTCAGCCTGAGCCGCATAGGGAGTCTCCACTCGAGCCGTATATGACCGTCCACGTGTCTAGGCTGCATGGCATTTTCTGGATCTCGAGTTGTGCCAGAGATTTTCTTTTGATTTCCTAGGATTCTGTCATTATGACCGAGTCATAATTGCCTCTTTGTGTCAGACCTGTCGTTTCGTCAGAGTGGTCAGCCGTCCAAGCAATTAATGCAGTATAGTACGGAGGGGAGGGCTGTTTGGAATGCCACGTGTCCTCTCTTCTGCATCGCAGAGATCACAGAGCCGCATGGTCCTCTGAGCCGCATGGGCTTTCTGAACCGCATAGGATTTCCTGGCCGCATGGCTCTTTCTTTATTATTTTCCATGCTTCTACAAGACCCCCTTCAAAGTTTTTATTTTACAATTAAAATACTTTGAATAAGAAGCATGGCCGTGTGGAAGATCTTCTAGCCGCATAGATGTCTTGGCCATATGGAAGTTTCAGCCGCATGGAAGTTTCGACCGCATGAATGGCTTAGCCGCATAGCTCCTTGCCACGTGTGCGTGTCTTTAATTGCCTCAAATTCACTTTTAGAGCCGTCTTTTAGGGGGAATCCCGAGGATTGGTTCATTAAATCTCTGGATTTTAAGCCCCGGGCAAATCTTCTTTATGGGAGAGGGGGCAAAATCGAGAGTCAGTTTTGTCTTTATACGAGGCAGTTTTAGTACTCCACGTGTCTTCCCCCTCTCCTTCTATAAATAAGAGGAGTCTGAGAGAGATAGGACTTCTCTTTGAATCTTCTCCAATCCCGCTCTTCATCTTCTTCTTGATTGATAATGGCTCCCAAGAAGACCGTCGCAGCGAAGAAGGCAGCGTCCTCGTCGACCGCGACGGCAAAGGGCAAGACTGCTTCTTCTTCGACTGTGGTCGCTCCACCACCGATCGTCGTCCCCATGGCTCATCCTGACATTCACCCCTCCATTGCTGGTAAGGACATTGCAAGGGCTAAAGAACCCTAACGGCTATGGCTACGTCGCATGCTTTATGCACGAGCCTTTGTGAGTCGCATGTCCGGCCAATGGTCGAGCTGCGAACCGCCTAAGAATAACTGCTATGACCGTATACGCGTTCTGCCAACGCAGCCGTATGAGCTATGCTGAGCCGCATGGATTCGCACAAATTTTGTCTGTCACGCGATCAGTGCAAATTTTGGCCGAACCCTAAGGGCCTTATGAGAACACTGCCGCATGAATTTTTACTGAATAAGACCACATAAGTATTCCCCCGAGATTAAGCCGCATAAGGCTTCATTAGCGCCGCATGAGGCTTTGTTAAGTTGGAACCGCATGGGTGTTTCTTGAGCCGTATGAGGCTTGGAAGTACCCGATCATTTATTTTTCCCTTTTTTAACTTATCTTCTCTGTCTTCTTTTCAGGAAATCTGCCGGTAAATGCTGCTGGAGAACTCCTGGTAGGTAGTGCCCAAGCTGCTCTGGGTTATAGGTACGACCATATTATTCAGCATATGGCGGATCAGTTTCCAAGTGACGAACCCCCGACTAGACTGAATGCCATCAAGAATCAGCCTTTCCATTTCCTTAACGCTATGTGAACTCCGAGAAATTCGAAGGAATATTTGAAGCCTGCGTTCTTTTTTGGAGACGCCTTGACTGTGGAGAACAGTCATGTTCTGGAGGTGTCGGAGAATTGGAGTTTTGTCTCTCATGGGATGGCGATCCGCATCCCCCAAATTGAGCGACACTTTCCATTATCTTGGTTCAATATGCTCCCATTGGACCGAAAGATGGGAGAAACTTTAACCCCCCGAGGTGGGATGTTTGTGGGAAACATCCATTATAACAACAATCTGAAGTCAGTGACTGCCGCAAGGTGCACACCAGCTGTTCTGTAACGGGATTGGTCCCAGGTACTTTCTTAAATGTGTTGGGCCCCAATTTCACCTTTTCTCTACCGCCGACACTTTTATAAATCAACTTGCTCGAAAGGGCTCCTACCCCATTGGTCGGTTGATGCTCCCTAGTTGGATACATCCTATTTCCTCGTGGACCAACCTGTCTATGTGGATCTTGCAGAAGTATGAGGCCTTTTTGTGTGAGATTGGCCTTTACCATGTTATTCGAGGCACCAGCCATGGCTTGTCCATAAATAAGAAGTTGTTCATGTCTCTGCTGGAGATGTATAACTGTCATACGGGAACCTTCTATACACCCGTAGGGAAAATGGGGCTTGCACTCCATGAAATGCACGCGGTCTCCAAGCTCCCTTGGGGGGACGAAGCTTTTAAGGCGTATACTCCCACGAATGAGGAGTTCGAAGATTTGGAAAGGCGGTATCCCGGCTTCGTGGCTCTTTACCAAGAGATATTGTGCCACTATAGCACATGTCATCAGATAGCCCGAAAGGATAGCAATTCGGAAGGGAATGCCCCCCACACCAAGGACTGGGTGCACTATCTCTTCCAACGGATGCCTCCGATCGAGTTACCTCCCGTCGCCCTCGATCCCGGGAGGCGGTTAAAGATTTGTCGTCGGCTAAGAGGGTGGCCACCACCAGTGATAGATTCGGGAGTAAGACCGACTCTTTTGGTTATTTTACCAGGATACCCAAGAGCTGTCAGAGAAGGCGCTCCTGGCGGGGTTTTTGATGATATGGCTGCGAAATTGTGTAGTCTCTGGAGGGGCTGGTTCTATCGAGAGAATCAGTCGTAACTTCATCCTTCCGGCTGTGAAGTTAGTTTTGAGAATCAGCTCTCCTCCCGGCCATGGTGTGTAGCATACATCGTGGCCTTCGCACCTTCACCTCTAAGGTCATCGCTCGCAACGTGACCAAGGATTTTGAACGGACTGAGTTGCCCCATCACTATTTGATGGGGTGGCTGTTGATGCATTATCCATCTTTGATGAGACCGGGCTCTGAAGATGGTGTAACTGATGATGGCGCATTTATCTTCCGTTATTGTGATGAGCCTTGGGAGAGACCATGTGGGCTTGCCGGATGGCATTGGCGAGGGCAGATATGTACCATATATTCGTATCCATCCCTCGCTTTACTGCTAAGGACATAGAGACTGTACATCTTGACGGTATTGCGCCCCCTCAACTTCTGGACGGCCAGATGCTCCTGTGGTGCGTAACATCCGCCCCACATCTGGTGTATCGTAACCGCAATACTATTTTTCTGGAGCCTTATCTGCCTAGCAGGTTTGCCCGGCAGTTTGGATATAGCCAGCTTTGTCTAGACAATCCCAGCTCCTGTCTGGTTTTGAAGGTAGCCTTCTTGATGGTATCAGGGCTTGGCAATACTACGATACATTCCATACCCATACCATTTTCTTGGTCCCTGCCATTAAGGCGTCAGTGGAGATCTTGTACATGGCGGCTTTGTATCATGTCATGGCGAACAAACCTCCGATCGGTTTTAACCCAGGTGCCAGTTTTATTATTGTTACCGGCCTGGAGGAAGGATCTCAAGGGGCCAAGAAGAGAAACACTAGAGTCGAAGTGCCAGATTTGGATTCTACTGCTGAGGATGATGAAGGCAACAAGCATGGTGTAGATGACTCTATCCTTCCGGTGGCAGACGTAGAGGTGGATCAGTCACCTAGTTCGTCACATGAGATATTGGAGGATCAGCCACCCGTTGCGCCTGGCCCTACTCCATAGCGTAGCAGGCAAGTTTCTCCTGTTGGCGGTATTTTTCGTTCTCGGAAATTGGTTGCGACCAGACACCGTCAGCTAACCATAAGAGAAAGCGGAGAAGAAATTAACACTGCGTCAGAGGTAACCAAGCCACTCCTGATTCTTTCTTCCTTCTTTCCTTCTAGCTTCGATTTTAATCATCTTCTTTCCTTTTTGTAGGTGTCAAGGGAAAAAGAAGAGTCTCAAGATACTGAGGTGGTGACCAGGGATGACGGGGGTTTAAATGAACCTGTCCCTGAAATCGCTGAATTTTGTCAAGATGACGTTGATCGCGTCGTACTTCCCTCCGGGGTGGCTGGGATAGAGGAACCCGCTGGATATAACTTGGAGGTTGCGGGTAAGGAGGTCATGTCGACTACGCACGAGCTGCAGCCTCCATGTCCCTCTCCTGGTAAGATAAGCCGAATCTTATCCCGTGAGGAGGCCTATCTGCTCTATCATCATATCCCTCAGGTCACGTCGACTGATCATTGTTCTGGGCATACAGGTCCGGCCTCTCCAGTGTTGAGGATGGACACTATTGAGATGAACTTTATCGAAGGGGCACCGGTGGAGAGGAGTGTACTTCCTCCTCCTCCGGCTCGTCTTGAGGGGCCTCCGTAGGCTCGAGTTCAGAAAGTCTGGTGATGGGACGGCCAGGACAGGGGATGATGGTCCTTTCATCCTCTTCTGCTGGGGTTGCTCCGAGAGCCGACCTCTCTGCCCTACCGAGTATCTAGGCTCTTCGGGTGGCGGAGGAAGAGTTATCCGTTATCCGTGCGTCGTTCTGCTCGGATTCCATCCCCTTGGTGGCAAGTTCTAACATTACTCCTCCGATGTTGTCGGCCACACTTTCTCTGACGCCGTCCTCTACAGAGGTCTTGGATGACGCGTTACAGGACGTAGTTGACAGTTTTCACCGTCACTTGAGGAGGAGAATAACGGCTGCTGTGGAAAGAGGGACCTCTTTCGTCTTGTCCGGCAATGCGCCCAGGGTCAAATTGATATCCTTAAGACTCTTCTCGGTGGTGCGGGACTGGCTGCGCTCTTGGAGGCGAAGTTATTAGAGACTGAGCAGCTGGTGGCCCAGCTGCAGGTGTTGCGGCAGGCTGATTTGTCTGCTATTATAGATCAGGAGCGTGGCTCTCTCACTGCTACTATAGAGAAGACAAGGGCTGCTCGAGATAAAACCAGGCCGACCGTACTGAAGGACCTTCGTGATTTGTCTAATCGATATGATCAATTGAGCCATGAGGGCGAAGATGTCATAGCTCAGGAAGCGGCTGCCTCCCGTGGGATCACTGAGACGCGAGAGTAGATCCTTGAGCTTCAGAGGAAGCTAACTTTCTTGGAGTCTGAACTTGAGGCTGCCCGTATTGATAAGGAGCTTATTATTCAGGAGGCTGACAGAGTCAATGGAGCTTCGACTGACTTGGAAGTTGCCCTAAAGAAGTTGGAAGATGACTGGCAGGAGCTCATGGGCTTGGATAATGAAGAGCGGTTATCCCGGAAGGCTGAGTGTCAAGTTAAGCAGCGACTCGAACAGGAGGCCACCTTAGTGAAGAATCGTCTTTTGGAGTTATGTAATGCTGAGCTATAGTCGGCCTTTTCCTTATTTGTTTTGTTCCTGTTTTCTTTTTGAGAGGGACATGGTCCCAAAAGATGTAATGCTTTTTTTTCTTCCTTCAAATAAAGAGTATTTTCTATTCTACCCTTCATTCGTATTGCTTGTTGTGCTTGTGATATGATGGTGGTGTTTGCCCCGCGCGGGGGACTTGTTTGTGGACTCGTCATCCATGGCATACCTTTGTTTTAGGTACGGATAACAAGTTTGGTTAGGATACCTGGAACAGCCGTGGCAAAGTGGTCATGGGTGCTCTCGGTATCGGGAAAAAAGAATGCCGTAGAGCAGCTGGGCTCCCGGGGCATGATGAGATGGCGGGCTTGTGCTAAAAAACTTAGCAGAGGATATTTGTGGGCCTATTATCCTTAGCGTACCCTGGTTTAGGATACAGATAATAGGATAAAAGGGAACCAACATATTTGCTCAGAGGTAATGAGGACATGGCAAGTATGAGGATTTCATCGTGGAATCTTCCTACTCAGAGGTATTGAGGACATGGCAGGAATAAATTTACGGAGGATATTTATGGTCAACATAGGACATTTGTGGACCTATTATCCTTGTCGTACTCCGGTTGTGGGTACAGATAATAGGTTGAAAGGGAATCGACATACTTGCTCAGAGGTAATGAGGACATGGCAAGTATGAAGGTTTCTTCTACGGAGCCTTCCCACTCAGAGGTAATGAGGACATGGCAGGAGTGGGCTCAATGAAGAGGGGGTACATAGAACGACTTAGAGGTAATGAGGACATGGAAGTTCTATGTAGGGGGTGATTTGTTTTTGGCGGAAGTGAAACGACTCAGAGGTGATGAGGACATGGCCGTTTTGGAAATTTGTGGATCGATTACCCTTTTTGTGCACTGAGAGTGCGGGTATTAGATCATGAGGGAGGATCTCTTCCTGGAAGAAAGTTTAGAGGTATGATCATACATGACTTACTATCTGAAAGAGTGACCGGGATGCGAGTTCAGAGGCACCAGCGGGTACATGACTCGATATTGTGAAAGTGTGAGTTCAGTGGCACCAGCAGGCACATGACTCGATAATCTGGGATGTTGTGGATGTGAGTTCAGCGGCACGAGAGGGTACATGACTCGGGAATCTGGAGAATGGTGAGTATGAGTTCAGCGGTTCCAGCGGGTACGTGACTCAATGATCTGGAAAATTGTGGATGTGAGTTCAGCGGTACCAGCGGGCACATGACTCAATAATCTGGAAAATTGTGAGGGCGAGTTCAGTGGTACCAGCGGGCACATGACTCGATGATCTGGAAAATTATCGTCTAGACATAGTATTTCTTCAGGAACTTGCCGTTGACGGGCAACATGAGCAAATCCCTATTCTGTTTTATGACGCGGTAAGCTCCGTTGGAGAATACGGCCTCAATGATAAATGGGCCTTCCCATTTTGGCTGGAACTTGCCGACGGTCTTATGAGTCATGACCATCGGTCTCCGGACCGCCAGAACCAGATCGCCCACTTGGAATGTTCTGATCTTAACCTTCTTATTGAAGGCTCCAGATATACGTGCTTGGTATAGCTCGATTCTTTGCTGAGCGAGGAGGCGCTTTTCATCTAAGGCCTCTAACTCTTATAGTTGGCGTCGGTAGTTATCATCCGTCGTTAATTGATAAGTGAGGGCGACGCGGAGTGAGGGTATTTGAGTCTCTAATGGGAGAACTGCCTCACTTCCGTACACCAGAGAGAATGGTGTGTTCTCGATAGTTGTTCGGACTGTAGTACGGTACGCCCATAAATATTCACCGAGCTTCTCGTTCCAGTCACGTTTGTTAGAAGAGACAAACTTCTTGAGGAGTTTGATGATTGTTTTGTTGAATGCCTCTGCCAACCCGTTTTTTCTGCTAGGTTGTATGGTGTCGAAGAAAAATTCTAGATGCGGTACATATCGTAAAACCGATAGAAGGCGTGGCTTGCAAACTGCGGACCAATGTCGTGGATGATCCTTCGGGGCAGTCCAAAGCGGTAGATGACATGATGCTTGAGGAAGCTGATCACGTTTGAAGCCTTTACTTCGGCGAGTGGAACAGCTTCTGTCCATTTGGAGAAGTAATTCGTGATCGCAAGTATGAAGCGATGTCCACAGAAGGAAGGTGGAGTAATTGGACCGATGATGTCCATTCCCTATGCTTCAAAGGGCCAGGATGCCACTGTCGGATGTAGAAATTCGGATGGCTGGTGAATGAAGTCGCGTGGACTTGGCAGGCTTTATATTTTCTCGCATAGTCTATCGCATCCGCTACCATCGTGGCCCAGTAATAGCCCATTCGACGAAGACGGTCTTACAATTTAGGGCCAAGCTGATGGGCCCCGCAGACACCGTCATGAGCTTCTCGTATGGCTTCTTTGGCCTCTGCGTTTGACAGACACCGAAGCAATAATCCATCGTAGGATCGGCGATACAGCATTTTCGTCTCTGTATCGTAAAAGAATCTGAGGGAACGCCATCTAATGGAGGTAGCTTCCTTTGGGTTCTCGGGCAGGATGTCGCAGACGACGAAGTCGATGAATGGTTGTCTCCAGTCTGGGGCATCATCGATCGCCTGAGCGGAATAACTTGCCATGAATTGAACGTTGTTCTTGGGGCAGACTAGTTCGTGGCCTATCACCTCTACCGATTGATGGGTATGATTCGGCACTGCTAGGGAAGCGGCTAGGACCGCTAAGGCATCGGCCTCGATGTTTCGGAGTCTAGGGATGTGCTCAATGAAGAACCCCTCGAATGACGAGATGATATCGATTTCTATTTGGTGGTAGGGGATCATGTCTTCGTGGCGAACTTCGTATGAGCCCCGGATCTGATTGACGATTAACTGGGAATCGTCGTATGCTTCAAGATATTCTACCCCCAGCTCTTTTGCAAGTTGGAGGCCAATGACCAGAGCGTTGTACTCGGCCACATTGTTAGAGCAGGGTTCCGTGAGGGAGTAAGCGCGGTTAATCACCAGTCCGGAAGGGGAGACTAGCACCACCCCAACTTCGACGACGATGTTGCCCTTGGGTCCAGTTCTCGAAGCACCGTCGAAGAACATTCGCCATATATTATCGTGAGAGGTTGTATGCGAGTCGGCGACCTCATCTGGGATTTCTTCATATATCCTGGATGACTCTGACCCCGGGTGGGCTGCCAAAAAGTCTGCCAGGGCTTGACCTTTGACAGCTTTTTACGGGATAAAGATTATATGATAGGGGGACAGCAATATTGCCTATGTAGCGAGGCGAGAGCTAAGTGCTCCTGGTTTAGTCATGAGGACCCTGAGAGGGTTGACTCGCGAGATCATAAGTATTGTTTGTCCGGTGACATAGTACCGTGTCTTCTGAATGGCGAACACCAGGGCAAGGCATTCCTTTTCCACAGCGGTGTATCGGTGCTCTGGCCCAATCATCATTCGACTGAGGTAATATATGGCTTGCTCATGGCCTGCATCGTTGTTTTGTGCCAACAGGGCTCTAAGGGAATGCTCTATTGCTCGTACGTAGAGCAGGAATGGTTTTCCAGCAACCGGGGCCACCAGGACTGGAGGGTTCGATAAATATTCTTTGATGTCGTCGAAGGCCCGTTGACATTCTTCATCCCACACGAACGAGACACCTTTCTTCATGAGGTGGGTGAATGGTCGACATCGCCCGGAGAGGTTGGAAATGAACCTCATGATGTAAGCTAGCCTCCCTTGAAGGCCTCTGAGCTCGCGAAGATTTCTCGGGGGACCCATCTCCATAATTGCCTTTGTCTTCTCAGGGTCTACATGGATACCCTGGGCGGTGATGATAAAACCAAAGAACTTCCGACTGGATACGCCCAAGAAGGACTTTGTGGGATTCATTTTCAAATCGTGCGCTCGCATCAGATCGAATACCGTCCTCAGATCCTGTAGATGGTCTTCCTTACAGCGACTCTTGACGGCGATGTCATCAACGTAGCACTCCACCGTCTTACGTAAGTGGTCTCTGAAGATGATACTCATGGCTCTTTGATATGTAGCGCCAGCATTCTTTAAACCGAAAGGCATGACTGTGTAGCAGTATGTGCCGATTGGTGTTCGGAATAATGTGTGCTTTTCGTCGTCAGGAGACATCTTGATTTGGTTGTACCCCGAGAATCCATCCATAAATGACATGCGTTCGAAGCTGCAGGTGTTGTCAATCATGATGTCCGTGATAGGGAGGGGAATTCGTCTTTGGGACATACCTCGTTCAGATTGCGAAAGTCGATGCAGATTCGAATCTTCCCATTCTTCTTGAGGGCAGGTACTATATTGGCGACCCAGTCAGGATGTTGCTCTTCACGAATGAAGCCGCTGGCTATCAGTTTGTTGACTTTGGCTTCGATCGTGTCCATGATGCCTGGGCAGAAGCGTCGCTGTTGTTGCTTGACTGGCTTTACATCCGGCCGGATGTTGAGTTTATGAAGAGCAATATCAGGATTTAACCCCGACATGTCTTCATAGCTCCAGGCGAACACATCGATATATTCTTTGACAAGTTTTAGCAGCAATTCTCGCGCTTCATCTGTTAGACTTTTACTGATGAAGATCGATTTTGGAGAAGATTCACTGCCGAGATCTACTTGTATGACCTCATCTACAGTGGGAGGTTCTCTCTGTTCGAACCGCTTTTCCCATTGTGCATCCAGCTGTTGTGCCCACGGCTCTAGCTCGAGGATCTCAGGGATGTCTTCATCTTCTTCATAAGCGTCAGCGAATGCCATGTTGACCGACAGGACTTGTCTGAATACATCTTCGATGCTGGTATCTGAGTCAGAAGTTGGTGACCCGATCGATTATGAATGCAAGTTACATTCTTCATCTGAACTCTCAGGGGTCATCGTGGGTGTTACATACCCTAATCCACATCGAGGTTTTCTATAGTAGTCCCATGGTTTGCCTGCCGGGACTGGTGGCTTCAAAGGTAATCGTCGTCCAGTACCGTAGTTCAAGCCTGGCGTGGTCTCCAGATCATACCCCTATTTTTGTATGAGATATTTAGATTGAGGGATATAGAGATACAGAGGCAGTCTCCCGGCATCTGATCCAAGGTCGACTTCTTCTACTGTGAAGGGATACGGATCGTCCTTTCGGCCGAAGATGATTGGATGGTCCCCTCCCTCGATTATGTGGTAATCGTCTTCCACTGGAGTAAGCTGGATTGTGGTGTGCACATTTGTCACCTGTATGTGGAGGTGAGTGCCTATACCGTGTTCCATAGCATACATTGTACAAAGCTTATTAAGCTCGAGGTAGCTCAAAGATAGCCCTTTATTGATGAAGTAAGGTATCTTTTCTAGGGGGATTATATCATCTGCGGAGGGAACATCAGTGTGGGCAGCCATATACTTGGCTAACTCCGGTTCCTCTTCGGCTACCCCCTGTATAAACGAAGACTGAGAGGACGACCTGGGCAGCTTGATCGTCAGCGGTTCAGTTGGTAAAGCAGAGCGTGGAGTTGTTGGCAAACTAGCGACCCCCAGTTTGGTACTCGATGCTGGGTGGGGAGTGGTTGGTTCGCTAGAAGTTCCAGGCCTTGCATCGGGGGTGACGACCTTTCTTGGGAAGGCGTATCGTCATTGGCTTGTCGGAGGGATTAAGCTTCTCCGCTTGCGGATGGCCGGCTCTCGGCAACCTGATTGTCAGTGGCTCCGTTGTGGGTCTTGGCACTTTGCCAGACCTTGGCAGCTGGATTATCATCTACTCTTCTCACGCCGAGAGGTTGATTATGTCCTTACGCAGAGTGGCGATAAGGGGTACAGAATTGCCAGGTTTGTGAGCTTGGAGATGGATCGTCAGGGGCTCTCCTGATCTTGTGGCTGTCTCGGTACGAGCATACGCATCTCCTTCGCTAAGATGCTTCTTCGAATTTTCATACAGACAGGAGTCTGAGTAGTAAGATTCGACCCCTTTGAAGGGATCGATATCAGCAAACTCCATTCTTACGAAGCCGTATTTGCCGACATATTTGAAGCATTGGTGCAGCGTGGAAGCCACGATCATATAATTGTGTATCCAAGGGCGCCCCAAGAGGATGTTGTAAGAAGTGTCTGCATCTATGACGTTGCAGGTGACTTCTGATTGGAGATCGCCAATCTGACACTTTAGACGAATCTTTCCAATTGGGTAGCTCCTGCCCGTATTAAAACTGCTGATAGCGGTGCTTGTAGGCGTCAGGCGATGCATTAGGATGCGGAGGTGATGTAGTAGACCCTTCGGGATAATGCTTATGGAAGAGCCAGGATCAATGTGCATTCGGTCTACCTTTACGTCACTAATGTACCCAGTATAGTATAGTGGGCGATCTTACATATTAGTTTTGATGAGCATATCCTGCGGAGTGAAGACAATGTTGGGCATTGCTCCCATACAGGCACTGTCTTGGAGAACTGCAGGCGGGTTTTCTCCTGTGAGGTTGACCTGAGCGAGGTACGCATCGGCGTTTTGGAGTGCATCGCTCAAAGCCGTACGAACATCCTTGGAGAGTCTCAGAAGCTCGTATAATGACAACTTGGCCGGTGTGTTGGCCAATTGCGCTAAGATGTCAAAGTTGTAGGGCTTCTCCAGCCCTTGTGATGCCTCTTTCCGGAGGGATTTGTCAAAGCGAGCCTCCCTCGGCCTAGGCTTGTCGGTCGTCGGAGGCTGAGCCGGTCCCGGAGTGTCAGTTGTGGTGGGCTGATGATCTTCAGTTGGGTTGTCAGCCACAGGTTGGGATTGTGCCCCAGATCGGGTGACGACGGCTGTAGCTTCTTCGATGTCCGCCGAGATTGTGCGACAGGACCTGACTTTTCCACCCTTCTTCTCGTAGATGGAAGATGATGTGGGCCGAGTGACTTCCGATACCAAGTCTGGATGGATCCACATGACCTCCCCTCATGATGTGGTGAGGGGCACTAGACCAGTAGCCTGATCTCGGGGAGGTGGAAGATTAGCAATCTCCATTGTCGCCCGAGGGATGGGGACCACACCGTCTTGAGTTTCTATTGGAGGGAAGCTGCCGAATTATACTGACACCATATTGGCTGCTACTGTCACCTCTTCGTAATTGATGGCCAGTGCGTTCGAATCGATGAGGTTTTGGATGTACCATTTTAGCTGGTAGCAGTCGTGTATGGCATGGTGGACGTAACGATGGTAATGGCAGTACTTCGGGTTCTCCATGTTTGCCTTCCGCGGTTCCCGTCTTGGTGGAGGAAGCTGAATTCTGTCTTCTTGTATGAGCATATCCAAGATGGGCTTGACATGACCGTCTTCGAAGGAGTAAGTGATTTGCGGCCATTGTTTGTCTGCTGGCTTTGGCTCGGGTTTCTGTGCGGTGTCGGCCACCATAGCCTGCTTACCCCTGCTGTCCTGATGTTGGAGGGGTTACCCCCATTATCATTGTTAGGATGCTTGCCCTTATTCTCTCCGTCCGATATGTGCAGTCCCAATTGGCGAGCCTTCTTCAATCGTTCTTCGGCGCTTGTGTTACTGATGATGAACGTCTTCCAATCTTTGAACTGACTTTCGCCCATCCAGAGACTAATCGTTGGAAGCAGTCTCTTTTGGCAAATTTCAATCAAGGAGGAATCCGAATTTCCAGATGGCAGCTTCATTATGGTTTGGCAAATCCGTTCGATATATGTTAGCTCTTTCTCCCCTTGGACGACGTCCATGAGGGTGGACATTGTGATGTCCTGCCCTACTTCGTAAAATCTCTCTAAGAACATGCGCTTGAAGCCGGCGAAGGAGTGGATGCAGTTGTCTGGCAGATTGCGTTACCAGTCGAAGGCGACCCCTTCCAATGCCCCGATAAATAATCGTATGAGAATGGCATCGTCATAGGGCAGATGGTCGGTGGTGACCTCGAAGTAGGTGATGTACCGAGTTGCTGAGGTCTAGCCATCATAAGGATTGATATTGAATGGCTTATATCTTGGTGGGAATGGAACGTCCCTCCAGGCAGCAGGGTACGGTTGTCGTATTCTGAGGTCTTGAGAGTTTTCTCGAGCATGAAACATGGCTCGAAGCTCTTGGACCTCCCTTCTCGCTTCGCGGGCTTCGTCCACGGCGGTAGGGGCCGTTGTTTCGGGAGGATCGTTGCCCGGGTTTGGTGCCGCCGAATTCGAGTCCGCATTGACCGTAGGACCCGTGCTTGTTTGGCCGGGCGTTCCTCCTTACAGAGTTGGAAGGGCTGCTTTAATCTCGTCTACAGACTTGACCAAAGCAAGTAATATGGCTTCGAGACTATCGATGCGTTGGCGATCACTGGAACCTCCTTGGCTGCTGTCTGTCATGAATATCGTCTTCACGTGAGGAGAGATGGACGGAGCGGTGGAGGAAGCGCCCTCCGAATCGTACCCCTGTAGTGAGAAGTCATCGGGGTATGTGGCTCTTCTGGTTCAGACTCGGAAGGAACAGTACCCCCAGTCTCCGAGTTCGCCTCGTCTTGGGAATTGTGGACGTTCTCGGGGACGTCAGGGTTTGCTGAATCTGACGGAAGAGTTGCCTCCCCTGACTCGTCTTCTTGGAACATCGGATTGTTGTGGAGGCTCGGAGGGGTGCTACCCCCAGTTCCAGCAACCTCCTGCGTTGTGGATGACGAATCTCCCTTTGTAGCAGATTTCGTCTTAGAGCGAGTACCTTGGAAAACTCCGGTGGTGGGCACCCGCTTAGACGACAGTCTTTTAGTCGAAGTGGTTAAAATCTTCGGGCTGGGAACATTTGCCTTCTTCCCTCTTCCATCAGCGGGGACTTTCCGAGCGGAGTTGCAGGAGACGACGGGAAGTACCTCATCTTCTGAAGATGGCTGTTGCAGTCTTTGAAAGACGGACTGCCGATCTTCTTACACCGTCACATTATTGTAGCAGCAGTTGACGATGACTTGGGTGCAGTGACGTCCGTGGAAAGACTTTTTGTACCCCGATACATCTTCTCTTTCCTTGCGTTTGTGGAGGATGGCCTCACGCATGTCAGAAGGGTCTGGATTGACCATGTTTGCTCCCTGGATTCTGGGAGACTTTTGCGAACCTCTCTGTCCGTTTGTCGCCGGGGGCTGGACTCGAGTGGTTCTGGACAACTTTCCATCTGAGCCCGTATAACGGTTTGCGGGACGCTCAAATGATCAGAGGAAGGATCAGCGGACCGAGCGTGCCAAGCTCGCGCTGCCCTAGACTTCTTCGCTCTAGTGCATAAAGGCACATAGTAGGAAGAGTCTAGGTGATGCTGGAGAGAGTCAGACATATCTTTTTGGGAGCACAAGAGATCAGGACCATAAGACAGACGGTCGAAGACAGAGCCGCGCGGGGTAGGCGTCATGCTGCCGTCCTCAACAATCTTCATGCGGCTGGCAGACGTAGCCGCATAGGCTTTCTTCATGCGGCTGGGAGTCTCAGTCGCATGAGTCTTCTTTATGCGGGTGGATGATCTGACCGCATGGATTTTCTTCATGCGGCTGGTATATCCACCCGTATGAGCCTCCTGCATGTGGTTGGCAGATTTGGCCACAAGAGTGCTCGGCTTCTTCTCGGGGCGCATAGAGTCGCTCGTTGTCCCTGTAAGTCCAGCATCATAGTACTTTCCTCGATCGGACTTGGGGACAGCAGAGTTCTCTACGGCTCGAAGTGGAGCCGTATGAGAGTCGTCTTCGCTGTCTTGGGTAGCAGAGAGTACCCCGTCCAGAGCTTGTGGAGGAGCAAATGATTTTGGCCTCCACTCGCAGCGAGCATTCTTTGTGCGGGTTCGCTTCTGGATCGGGCCGACACTTCCTTCAGAGAGCATCTCTTCAAACGCCTGTTGGTCGAAACGGACGACCATCTTCTGTTGCGTGGAGCCAAGCTTGGCTGCATCCGACTGCATCACCAACTCCTCAGCCGTGGAGAAGTTTGTCCCCAGCAGAGTCGCCATCGTGTTTGCCATGAAATATAAAAGAACAGAACAATTATCGGAGGACTAGACTTTTACTTCACGTTACAAACTCTCTTGTACAAAGAAAGCCTAGAGACGAAAGCCTAGGTACAGCAGTCTAAGTATAATTGTTTATTTTAGATTCTGGAGGGTGATGATAGAGGCTCGGGAAAGCTACGGCAGCTCTGCCTTACTCCTTGGACGATCGGTATGCCGCCTTAGCTCCAGAAGATTGCTTGGCGTTGAAGAAATGCTCTTTTTGCTCTCTCTCTCTCTCTCTCTGCTTTTTCTCTCTAAGTATGTGGTGCTATCTCTGATCTCGAAAAGTCCTCTCTGTATGTATATGTGCGTATGTCTATCTTGCAAGAGAATGACACCCTGCTATTTATAAGAATGGAGGGACCTCATTAGGGTTCACAATGATTCCCCCTTAAAGTGGAGGTGGCCTGTTGATCGATCAATCTGGGCCATTAATCTTGAGTGTGATGAATCTGGGCCATTTAGTGTAGATTGCACCAAATCCTATCAGTAATTAATGCTGATTGGAATAAATCTCCGTGATGATGATTCGCTGATGTCTGCGAATCTGAATGAATAGTTTAATTCATTCTCCTGCCACGTGTCCCAGATTATTGGGATTTGACCCAATCTTTGATTGTAGTAAATCTGGGAAATTGATTTGCTTTATGACACGTGTCCGGGAGTCACTGAGCCGCATGAGGGAAGAGCCACATAAGGGTTGAGCTGCATAAGGGCTGAACCGCATACGCCTGGCCACGTGGCAGGGCTGCTTGGGGAGTATCCTCTGAATCTCTGAACCGCATGATAATCTGAGCCGCATGTAGATGATCCTTGTGAGCCGCATAGGGCTGCATCTGCTTGAGCCGTATAGGGTTGTTTCGATCTGGGCCGCATAGGACAACTTCAGCCTGAGCCGCATATGGAGTCTCCACTCGAGCTGCATATGACCGTCCACATGTCTAGGTTGCGTGGCATTTTCTGGATCTCGGGGAGTTGTGCCAGAGATTTTCTTTTGATTTCCTAGGATTCTGTCATTATGACAGAGTCATAATTGCCTCTTTGTGTCAGACCTATCGTTTCGTCAGAGTGGTCAGCCGTCCAAGCAATTAATGCAGTATAGTACGGAAGGGAGGGCTGTTTGCAATGCCACGTGTCCTCTCTTCTGAGCCGCATGGAGATCACAGAGCCGTATAGGCTCGTTGAGCCGCATGGGTCCTCTGAGCCGCATGGGCTTTCTGAACCGCATGGGGTTTCCTGACCGCATGGCTCTTTCTTTATTATTTTCCATGCTTCTACACCAACACTGTCAGACCAAACCATATGAAGACTATGCCCAAGAAGACTAATAGGCATGCATTCTTCTATACTAGAAAACCAAAACCTACCAATCATGCACCTCACACTACTTTCAACACTCAACATGCTAAATGTTATTATTGTGGCCTCATTGGTCAAATATCTTCTGCATGTAGAATCAGAAAGTTAGTAGATTTAAATATTTATGCATAAAAACCGAAAACTAACCAGTCAGGACCCTACAAGAAATGGGTACCAAAAGTTTTATCTGTAAATTATTTTGTAGGTGGGCCACCCTTCACATGCTAGGAGCAAATGGATCATCGACAGCGGTTGCTCACGGCACATGACCGGTGACGCTTCATTATTTACAACACTATCGAAGAGGAATAAAGAAGGATACATCTCCTTCGGTAATAATTTGAGAGGGTACATAATCGGTATCGGTGACATTGGTAAGGCTCCCTATCCAGTGATTAAAGATGTTTGTCTTGTTACTGAGTTAAAACCTAATCTGCTCAGCATAAGCCATTTAGCTGATCATGGTTATGGCATTAACTTCGTAAAAGATAAATGTACTATTATTGATAGTTCAACTGGCATTACTATATTTGAAGGTATTAGGGAAGACAATATATATGTATTCTATTTGTTGGAAGATGCTAACACAGCAGGTAGATGTTTGATGGCCAAAAGTATTGAGAGTCAACTATGGCATATGACACTCGGTTATGCAAACATGGATACAATTTCAAGATTATCTATGAAGAAGTTGGTACGCGGCTTACCGGATATTTCTTTCAAGAAGGATACGGTATGTAGTGAATGTGAAAAGAATAAAGCTACCAAATCCGTATTCAAATCCAAGAACGATGTAAGTACCACTAGTCCTTTATAATTATTGCATATGGACTTATTTGGACCCAGCAGAATTGCTAGTCTAGGTGGTAAGTTATATGCATTTGTCATTATAGATGACTTTTTTAGATATACATGGGTTTATTTTCTTGCACGCAAGAATGATGCATTATCAGAATTCGTCACCTTTTGCAAGAAAGTACAGAATAAAAAAGGGTTCATGATTACTCGCATTCGTAGTGATCATGGCGGCGAATTTGGGAATGCAGAATTCAAGCAATTTTATGACACACTGTTATTTGCATGAATTCTCTTGTCCTAGGACTCCACAACAAAATGGAGTTGTGGAACGTAAGAACAGAACTCTATCTGAAATGGTTAGAGTTATGTTGAACCAGTTTAGTCTACCTAGATATTTATGGGCTGAAGTTGTAAATACAACATGCTATATTCTCAATAGGGTTCTAATTCGACCTATATCGAAGAAGACTCCCTATGAATTATGGTTTGATAGAACACCAAATGTTTTTTTATTTCAAAATCTTTGGCTGTAAATATTTTATTCTTAATACCAAAGATAATTTGAGTAAATTTGATGAAAAGGCCGATGAAGGTATATTTTTAGGTTATGCAGCAAAAAGCAAAGGATATAGAGTCTTCAACAAAAGAACCATGATCCTTGAAGAATCTATCAACGTCAAGTTTGATGAGCTTAATCAGCACTTAGACGATGATGACAATGAAGACATAATCGCACCAAGTACAGCTACTGCAAAACCTTCACACAAAGATACGGAACCATCACACCAGGCATCAGATGAACCTCCAAACAAAGAATCCGGAACTAGCAATCCTGAGACTACACCAAAAGAGATGAGATTGTTGGCTAGTCATCCAAAGGACTTGGTAATTGGTGAGATTACCAAGGGTGTAAGTACTCGTTCCTCTAATAAAGATATAGCTTCTTGTGTTGCTTTTGTCTCACAGTTTGAACCCAAAAATATTGATGAAGCATGTAGTGATAATTTTTTGTTAGATGCTATGCAAGAGGAATTAAACCAATTCGAACGGAATTAAGTTTGGGAACGTGTTCCCAAGCCTATTGATCATCCGGTCATTGGCACCCGATGGGTATTCCGAAATAAAATGAACGAGAATGGTTTAGTGACTCGTAATAAGGCTCGACTCGTAGCTCAAGGATACAATCAGGAAGAAGGTATCGACTACGATGAGACTTATGCCCCAGTTGCGAGATTAGAATCCATTCGCATGTTATGTGAATTTGCATGTTTTCATAATTTTAAATAATTTCAAATGGATATCAAAAGTGCATTTTTAAATGGTTTTATAAAAGAATAGGTTTATGTAGCTCAACCACCCGGTTTTACTGATTTCAAATTTCCTGAATATGTTTTCAAGTTGAAGAAAGATTTATACGGTTTGAAACAAGCCCCTCGTGCTTGGTACGATTATCTAAGTATTTTTCTACTTGATAACGGTTTTTTAAAGGGAAAGGTTGACACTACTTTGTTTATAAAGTCTTTGAATAATAATATTCTTTTGATTCAAGTCTATGTAGATGATATTATCTTTGGATCTACTGATGAATCTCTTTGTCAAGAATTTTTAAAGTATATACAGAATGAGTTTGAGATGAGCATGATGGGAGAGCTGAAATTCTTTCTCGGACTGCAAATCAAGCAAACCAACAATGGAACGTTCATAAATCAAGCAAAATACACAAAGGATCTATTGAAGAAGTTCGACATGGAAACAGCAAAACCACTCAACACTCTAATGGTGACTACAACCAAGCTTAATATTGATGAAGAAGGCAAATCTGTCGACATACGTAAGTATCGAGGTATGATCGGTAGCTTACTATATTTAACTGCTAGTCGACCAGACATTATGTTTAGTGTTTGCTTATGTGCACATTTTCAAGCTAATCCAAAGGAATCGCATTTGTGCGCAGTTAAGCGTATCTTTCTATACCTTAAAGGCACTTCTTCTATCGGCTTATGGTATCCCAAAACCACGTCGTTTGACCTAATCGGTTATTCCGATGCTGATTTTGCTGGATGCAAAGTAGATAGAAAAATCACTAGCGGCACATGTCATTTCCTAGGAAAAGCTTTAGTCTCTTGGTTTAGTAAAAAGTAAAATTCTGTTGCATTATCAACAACCGAGGCTGAGTATATTGCCGCAGGACATTGTTGTGCACAAATTTTGTGGATGAAACAAACCTTAGAAGACTATGGATTGCATTTTACACACATACCCATTTTATGTTATTATACTAGTTCTATTAATTTAACTAAGAATCCAGTATGTCATTCTCGTACTAAACATATCGAGATTCGACATTATTTTCTTAGAGGTCATCAACAAAATGGAGATATAGACCTTGTATACATAGACACATAGAATCAATTAGCTGACATACTCACAAAACCTTTAGCGAAAGATCGTTTCAATTATTTACGTCGAGAATTAAGAATTTTAGATATCAATAATATTAATTAATTTTGTTTTATAAATTATTTATTCGATACTCATAAACTGTTTTCGAGACAAGCCTAAAAAGAGTCTGTCTGTCACCACGACGACGGTCGAAGCGAAGCGGTATTTAAGAGTTCCCCGGTGAACCTCCGTTAGCTGGTACAGTACTCCTACAGCTAATCTGAGACAGATGCTGAGTAAAGAATATTAATTTATAAAATAATATTAATTATATTATTTTGAGATTTAAAATTACTAAACTTTGAATTAAGCATTTGAAACGAATTAATGAAAAAGAATGTGGCCTCATTTGAATTATTATTTAATATATATATATAGCCAGGCAACCCTTGGCAAATTCGGCCCGAGTTTGGTCCAAATTCGGCCAGAGTTCGGCTGGGTATATATATATATATATATATATATATATATATATATATATATATATATATATATATATATATATATATATATATATATATATATATATATACCAGCATGAACCCGAGGCTTCCTTCTTCTTCATTCTTCCCCACATCCACATAACAGCAGCAGCTCGCCTCTGAAACCCTAGCTTCTTCTCCATCATTGTTCTTCCAATCCGTGTGGAGTTTCTCTTCAAAACTTTGGATTCGTGCGGAGAACGTCATCCTCTACAACATATCCAATTTTTGGAAGGTATAATCCCTTCTTTCCTCCACTTTTCTATACTTAGGGTTTCTAAAAAAATTTGGGAAAGAATGCCTAAGTTCAATCCCTTCAAGAGGAAGAAGACCAATGCCAGTGAAGAGGCATCGTCTTCAGATCCACATACGGATTACCACTTTTCTCCGGTCCAATCGGACGATGGTGCGTTGGATGAGTTTTACTTTAAAACTTCAGATCAAGCTTTATTATGGTACACCGATTTTATCATGCGTACTATTTGCACCGGGTCGCCGATTAAGTGGACTGTCTTTTCGGATCACCGCCCTTACATTGAGGCATTAGGGTTACAATATTTTGTCACCTTACAATTCCCAATTGATACTAATGCCATTAGATTATTTTATTATAATTTCGTGTTAGACACTTTTACCGCGAGGACACGTGTCGGAGGAATTGATATCGAATTTACTGATGAAACGTTAGCAGAAATCCTTGGTATCCCAAACGAAGGTGCCCCGCTCGATGACATCACTGATTTTGATTTCCCCGATGGCACGACACTCGTTAGTTTCAAGAATGAACTTTGTGCGCCCGCACGCGTTCATCCTGGAAAGTTCAAGGCTAATACCTTGAACTTGTTTAACGACGAATTACATCGCATCATCTATTCCACCTTACTTCCAAAATCCACTTCTAAAGATGATGTCACTGCACTTGAGCTTTCTTCTCTCTATCATATTCTTAAGGGGATTCTTTTTTCTGCCCCTAAGACTATCATTCAGATGATGGGTAGATGTCGCGGGAGAGACCGCAACCTATCTTATGCGATGCTTATTCCTCGTATCTTTCAGAGATTTGATATTGACCTATCTACTTGTGTTGTCGACCCCGAGCCCAAGTTTCTGAAACTATCTCGTCGCAGCATTGTATCTGTTCCTCCACTTACTGCACCTACTCCTCCTACACCTACTCCCATAGCTCCTATATCACCTGTTCCTCCTCATTCTTACCCTATGAAATTTGAGGGTATACATCAGCACTTATCAGATCTGTAGTCATTTTATGTTGAGACCTCTAGGGAACACGAGTTTCGTGATGTGACTCGGTTCCAGGCGATTGCCAACTCCTTCGCCGATCTAAGGTTTGTGCAGACGGGTCATTCTGCTAGCTCTCTACCTCGAGACCCTTCTGTTTCTGGCTACCGCATTGACGATGAGGCGATCCACTCTCTGTTCCAGCCAGGAAACGCCTATGATTGGTATCATACCTCTGGCGCCACTCCTCGCACTTCTGGCGCTGGTACTTCTAGAGCTGGTCCTTCAGGAATGCTGGAGCTACAGCTGATGACGTTGATGATGATGATGACAAGTTTTGAGATGTTAGATATTGAGACTGTTCCTTTTGTCTTATGTTTACTTGGAAATGCTCCGACATTCCAAGATTTTATCAGTACTCTTATTTTTATTGTTAGCACTTTTTCTACTATGTGACTATTCATAGACATGGTTTTTGATTATGCCTCAGTTATGGCATCTTAGTCTATTATTCATCACTTTATTTGTTTCAGTTTTCATTCTCGCACTTTATTAAAAACTACCTGTGACAAATACATGCCTGTGTTGTTTTCTCTAGACTATCTGTTTCTCTTACTATGTTTATTGTTTCTACCATGCCTGCCATGATTATCTATTTTTATTGTGTTTCTTCACTGTTTGTTACTTATTCATTTATTGCGGGAGAGCTTTCTCTTTTGCAATTATTTTGCTAAGTGACAACGGGAGAAAAATAAGATCTAATATTTTCGTGAATACAGGTTATGAACAATTTCTTTTGATTACTATTTTGAATTGATTCCAAGCTTAGATGTTATATCGGCAAGATTTGTCAATTATCAAAATGAGGGAGATTGTTGGCCCATTGGGCATGGTCAAACCTGATTTTAATAATTGATCAAACTCTGTCTCGATATAAATGTGTAAAATCTCTAAATTTCTACTATTTTTTAATTAAATTTGGTACCAATTTAAAATTTTGTATTGTACGTCGCGTAGTCGTATTGTACGTCGCGCACGACGTTTTATTTTTCGTAATTGCTCGACGAGTGCGAATAATTACGAGCGTACATATTTTTAGAAAAAAACATTTTTCTTCTTTTTTTATAGTTTAATTTAGCTATCAAATTTCCTAAATTTATGATTTTATTTATGAAAGGCCTTTTTTTAGAATAAATAATATTATTCGTGCATACATATATTTCGTAAATATTTTGCTAGTTTATTTTAAGTAAAACTGTAATTTTTGAGATTTATTAATATTAATAATTTATTATTCAAAAAGATATTTAAAAATATTAATGTAATTTTCAAAATTATTATTATTAATATTTTTGGAAAATATATTTCGAAATTATTGTGAAGATTTAAATCTAGATTTGGAGATATGGATTTATTTAAATAGTTAATATTTGAAATTTGATTTATCCCATTTGATTTTGAACTAAAAATTTAATTAAATTCAAATTGGATTTGTGTTTGGACTTAGATTTGGACTTAGATTTGATTGATTTTAAATTAAATTACGAATTATTTACTTTGGGTTTTAAATAAATCCAAATCCGATCCAATTGAGAATTCCCACATCCTATAAATAGGCAGGTACTCATCTAAATTTCTATTCTCCACAAATATTTCTACCACAAACGTGCGTGCATCATGTCCGTGTTCCCCGTCCAAATCTTATTCTATAATTTTACATGTACATTATTTATCTCCTTCCCCGTGTCGGACACAACCCGACATCAATAAATTCCTAACCATAATCATAAACCCTATCCCGTCTTGTCCGCTGCCATCTCCTTCGCCGTACCCGTCTCCTGCCACCAACAACCCCGTCACCCTTAAACTACGTCGATACACCCAACTTCGCCGCATCCCCGACTACCAGACCAACCCTTCACCACCTCCTCCTTTCGACCCCGTCAATACCAACCACGACCACCACTATCATCATCGTCCGCCACCACCGCTGGCAACCTAGACACCAGCCCTCCGGCTGTCAGTACCACCACTAGCGGAGGCACTAATAAACACAAACCAAATCCTGTGACCTCGGGTCCAGCCCCGAGGACACGACACAACGAGAAACAAATCAAAAATCCTAATCTCACCTTGCTTGGAGCTACCGCCGACCGGCCTAACGGCTCCCAGCCCCATGTGTCCTCCTCGACCAAGCACGACCAGACCCCAACCAGATTTGGTCTACCACCCTCTTGCCAGAAAGCCAACCCCGCCGCCTAGATCCTCCGCCCACGCCCGCTGCCATCACCACCACAATCACCAGAGTGCAGCCACCACCATCACCACTGCCAGTCGTCACCACCACCGTTACTGCCATCGGCCAGCGCCGCCGACCTCCCTATCCAGTGCACCAACAAACACCATCATCCGCCGAGCGCCCAGCCCGCGGTCGCCGACGAGCATGGCCGAACCCCTACTGGTAACCTCCGCCCGTGCTTCCCCCTATTCTCCTCCTTCATCCTCGTGCTCACCCAGCTCCGCCGCCACCAACCATTTCCCGACCCCGATGCGGCGAGCACCGCCGTCGCCATCGCGCCGGAGGCGCGTGCACCCCACCACGCCGTTCCTCCGCCGCGCTCCTGGCCGCCACGAGCCAGCCTCCGCCGCGCCCCTGGCCGCCGCGAGCCAGCCTTGGTTTCCATCTCCCTCTCGCTCTCTGCTCTCGCTCTCTCCTCTAATTGGGAAAGTAGGACAGGAATTTGACACTCTCTCTCCTTGTTTCTCTTTTTTTTTGTTTTGTACAGTCTTCCTTAGGAAGACAGCAACTGCAGTGGTATATATTTCTGCTATTATTGAGATTAGTTGTTATTATTACTATTATTATTATTATTATTATTATTATTATTATTATTATTATTATTATTGTTATTATTATTATTATTTTTTTTTATTTTTATTTTTATTTTATTGTTGTTTTATTATTATTATTATTTTGTTTTGGGTTGGTATTGTGTTATCAATCAGATTTTTGTTTTGTTTCTATTTCTCTTTGAGTATTATTATTATCATTATTTTTATATATTAATATTAGGATTATTAATATTATTACTATTGATTATGATTACTATTTTGATATTGGTTATAATTGCTAAACATCATATTTAATATTTTACTATTATTATTATTATTATTTTGGTAAATAATATTATGTTATTATTAGTTACTATAAATAACTTATTTTTGCGTAATTGGGTATAAAAATCTTTTCAAATTATTTTGTAAAATATGGGTATATAGTTATATAAATATTATATTTGGTTTGGCTTATATTTCAAAATATGGTTTTAAAATTTTAAATAAAATTTCTAGATTATTAATGTTCATTTAGAAACATTTTGACCCGTGAAAATATAGTTTTCAAATTACAAAACGATTTTTCTAATATTTTCAAAAGATTTGTCTAAATTATTTTACTAATAAAAATATAGTTTTCTGCCTATAATTTCAATTTTGACAACTTAGAGTTTTGTCGAAAACGATTTTTGACTTTAAGTATTTCTTTTAGACTCAAGCTAGTTTTCGATTATTATAAATAGTTTTCGAAACTCGTATATATATTGTATATCAAGTTTTCTTTGATTATCCTCCTATTCCCTTTATCCTATTCCCTCACAAATTCTGCACAACCCCCTGTCCACCCTAACTAATTCGACCGTCCCGAACCCGATGGAACTGTCCGTGCCACCATCAGAGGTCCCCTTGTGTAATTTTTACACCAAAGTCGCAGTTCATGCCACCATGATTATCGTAGCACACCAGGCGTCCTACCAGGCAAGACATCTTGCCATTTGCTGTCTTTTTATTTTAGCTCATATTTTATGCATTATTATTTTCTTTATGCAAAATAAACTGTGATACATGGTATAACCTGTTAGAACTTACTGTTCATTTATAATTCCTGCTATGTATTATTTTTCTTACACTTAAAACCTAGATTTAAGGGACCACCTTGTGAGTTGCATTCATTGGCCTTGACACGTTGTAACACGAAGTTGTGTGTCTCATGTAGAACACGGACATGCGTGACTGGCTGGCTACCGGTGCGTATAAGCCGTACGATAGGAATAACCGCTAATAGAGATTGTATGCTTAGTTTGACTTAGCGGTTATAGAGGTTACTGTTATGGATGCAACATAGCAGGCATTGGACGGGGAAGAACAGTTCCATAATGTATGGGTCATATATGCACTGCCCTGATAGCCGACTATCTCCAGTGGGAGGTAC
This sequence comes from Iris pallida, assembly GCA_029216955.1. Lineage (NCBI taxonomy): Eukaryota > Viridiplantae > Streptophyta > Magnoliopsida > Asparagales > Iridaceae > Iris > Iris pallida. The sequence continues at coordinate 33,824,235 of JANAVB010013398.1, forward strand.
GGTCTTGATTGCCGGTTATCTCCTGTGGGAGGTACGGTCCTGATTCCTGATATTCCTGATCCGGCCCATGCGTCAAAGGTTTGTTCTTTATTGCATTTTCACTATAGTATGGTTAGGTACCCTATTGTAGGCATTCCTTATTTATTTGAGCAACATTTATTCAGTTTATATGGCATGACATTATGTGTCTTGTTACGTCCCTCTGAGGACCTGGTTATCTCTCCAGGTGTGTGCTACTATCTTTCGCAGGTGTTCTAGCTCTAGCCGTGGTCCTCTCTATATCTTCGAGGATGATTGCACTTGGATCGTCTTCGCTTCGCTTGCCAAATTTATTTCTTTTCTCATGTATTTTCTTTACTTGTTGGTAGTGGATTTGTCTCCGCCCAACATATTGTATCAAGACAATTCATTATCTTTATATGGTATCTTTTATTCATTTATTTTGTGTGGATGAGATTAGTTATGGTTCTACTGCATTTTACAGCTTATGTATTCATACGAGGTTTCCATATATTGGAGTGTACTTTGTATGAGTACAGCTGGCATGTCTACGTTCTTAGTCCTACGTATTTTGGGACTGGGGCGTTATAAAATGTAAGTCAACTCAGATGTTTACCTACGATGTTTTGGACACTACTCAACAATGGATGTCAACGATGTTCAAGACTGAAGCCGTTTGCCATTCAGAATGTACTTCCTGTTAAGTAATATAATTTTTCATTTTATTGAGTCTAAGAATATATTATACACCGAGTCGTACTGGTAAATAGGCTATCCGAAAATGTTTTTCAAAACCATCCTATTCCTTTACAAATGACCTACGTTTTTGTAAAACATTCTTTTTACAAAAAGCTTCTGAAAGATTTTTCAAAAAGCCAAAAATTTATTTTCTCCAAAAATGAACTGGCAGAACCCCAGGAGAACTCGGCCCGAGTTCGGCCAGAGTTCGGCCATTTGGAACGTTAGTGAACGTTGGGTTTTTGAACTTGGTCATCCTTCAGTTACGGTTTGTTACAAAGAGTTCTGTCCGAATTCTGCCCAAATTCTGTCAGAGTTCTGTCTTTGGAAAAACTATAAATAGAGAAGTATTTCGATCATTTCAAATCACCAATTCACTTTCAATCTCTTCTCTTCCTGAGCTTACATTCTTCCAAAGAGTTCTAAAAGCTTTCATTTTCAAATCCCAAGCCAGTTATAATCCTCTAGTCGATTTGCCAGTACGGTGCGGTCTAGAAGATTCAGAGCGATTGTAATCAGAGGCTTGATAGAAGATTCAACACTTCACAATTGAAGTTGGTCGAGTTCTTCGTATCAAAGCTCGTGTCTGTAGAAGTTGCAAGGACTTCGTATGAAAACTTGCGAGATTTTTCAATAGTGGATTCAACTGGAAGCTAGAGTTCTTCCGACTGGACTAGTCCTCACAAGAGGAAAACCAGTATAAATCTCGGTATTTGTGTTTGCCTTCTGATCATTTTTAATTTCTGTCATTTACTTTTTGTGATTATTATTATATCTGTGATCTAACTGCTAACAAGTTATTAATTAGCAATATTTCTCTGCCTATTCTATTCACCCCCTCTAGAGTATTCTGCTTTACGATTTCGTTCCTTCACTCTGCGTGGGGGCAGAGTTCGGCCCGAACTCTGCCTCCTTGGGGACAGAATATTCATGGGTTGATTTTGTGCTTTGGCAGTTTGGTCTTTTGTTTGTGGAGCTTTTGGTTATCTAGCCTATGGTTGAGATACTCAGTGTGACTCAATGTACAATAGCCTAGACTCAATAAAAGTATAAAAATACAGACTCCATTTACAAGTTACAGTAGTATTTGTCGAGTAGTCGTCGATGATGTTCGTCTGACTTGATATGTGATAATCGTCTGATTTGTAACTTGATGGAGATTTATGTGTCGAGGTGGATCATGACAAATATCGATTTGTTAATTATCAAGATTAGGTTGACTACGATCTAGTTTGGGTCAACATAGTCTAGGGCTTATTACCAAATGTGGGGGTAAGGAGTCGAAGAAATGTGAAGTTTGTGCGTAGAATAAAATCATCAAGAAGCCGTTCAGAAGAGTGAACAGGAGTACAGATCTTCTGGAGCTGGTATACTCAGATATCTGTAACTTCAAGCAATTCTCCACAAAAGCGAGGATAAAGTTTTCATTACATTCATCGATGATTTCTCGAAGTACGCATTCATATATCTTTCAAATCGAAAGACGAAGCATTCGAAAAGTTCAAGAACGTCAAAGCTGAAGCTGAATGTCAAACCGGTCAACAACTCAAGAGACTCAGAAGTGATAGAGGTGGAGAGTATCATTCCTTGGACTTCGCATCATTCTGCAAAAGTATAAATTGTCAATGAAACGAGTGCTCCATATTCTCCCTAATCCAATAGAGTTGCAGAAAGAAAGACTAAATCACACTTAGGAATGATCAATCCTAAATCATTTAGGCATGATTAAGAGTGGAATCAAAGTATGGTGAAAGTCATTTAGGCACGATATAGTTATGACAAATAAATCGTTTAGGCACGATCTAAGCTACTTAAAATCATATAGTTAGGATGATAGAATCAAATCATGATAAAGTCAAAATTCTAAGTATAGAATGCCTTATCAATAGAATGTAGACACAATTAAAGGCCAAGCTTCTAGGCATGATCGAAGGTCAGAAACTTAGGCATGATATAGATGAATCAAAATCGTACGTCACGATTTATGATTGACCAGGAATATCTAAGAATGAGCAAAATAATTTAGTATTAGGTCAAAATGGAATCAATTTATAGGAATAGGATGATTGGTCAATAGTCAAGGTCATGTAGAAACGATTGAGGAGTGAAAGTCAGGCACAATTTATAAATTAAATCAAAATGCTTCAAATTATTTAGGCGCAGAAATAATAGGATCAAAGAAATATGGTAATGGCTAAGAATCTGAAGTCGAATTGAAAGCTAACAAAGATTAGAATTCAGATATGGTCAAGTTTAGAGAATCATTGAAAATGATTCTATTGATATCAAATGGAAAGGAAAGTCCTACTACAAGATAAAAAAATCAAATAATTACAAGATACGATAGAAAAGAAAGGAAAATACAAGGTAATTATCCTACACTACTATAAGAACTACAAGGTCTGACTGACCATTATTCCTCAATCACTCCACTATTTAGAAATCCAGAAATACAACCGATCATGAATCCATCACTCCATGAGAATCAAACTCTAGAATCCCTTGCGTAGACAGTCTATGACTTTATGGTCACTTGGTCCACAATGAAGGCATTGTCCCAATCACCCTCTCCATTCATTCCACTTGTATTTCGATCTCTTACAGAAATTGTAAATAGGCTCACGCTTCTTCTGAACAGGAGCTGGCTCTTAGGACAACTACCGCATCGTAACCTGATCCTGAGAAATCTTCTGCTGACCATGATGGCGCTTCATCTGTCCATGATTGGGATCCTTGCCTTGATTACAATCTCTCTTTCATTTCAGATCCAAATCAACTTCTATTCTCTGAGCTATGGATACTATATCAGCATAGGTACTGGTACCATTAGCTATGACATAGATTATATTCTTTTCAGTTAAGCCCTTACGAAACCTTTGAGTCCTAACTTTAGAATCTTTTACCATGCCCTCAGCAAATCTACTAAGCCTGCTAAACTCGGCTGCATCGTCATCAACTGTCATATTACCTCGCTCTAGATTCTGGAACTGCCTCTCTAACATCTTGTTGGCAACAGCTGGGAAGAATTTCTACTTGAATTGCTTTCTAAACTTCTTCCAAGTCAGATTAGGGTCTGCTAGCTTATGTTCATTCCTAAACCATGTTCTAGCTAAGTCATGAAGTTGGAGTCTAGCGGCTTCTATCTTCAAATCATCAGGAAGCCGTACAACTCGCAAAATCCTTTCTATGTCCTCTAGCCACTCATCAGCATATAATATCCCTTCAGTACCACAAAACTCTAGGGGACGCATTTTTTAAAAATCCAGAATAGTTCATTCCTTAGTTACAGAGATCTCCTAACTTGGTACTTTGTCTAGTGCTAGCAAGGTTGCTAACTGAATACTCTCCTTTCCTTCTTTCATAGCAGATATCTATTTCCGTTGTGCATATGTCAGAATCTTATGTGCCTCCATCGTTCCTTTAAAAATCTCAAACATCTGCTCCCTACTCATAAGCAACTCTCTAGAAATATGATTGGTGTCACCCCCAGTTTTCAAGAACAGGGGTATTTTGGTCATTTTTTATTTTAGAATATTTTTTGGATTTATTTTATTATTTATTATATTATTTAGGGGTTATTTGAGTCGGGGTCGAATTTTAACTCAATCCGACTTATATCGGGGACCCGGGGTAGCTTTGACTCTAGTAGGACCCACTAATTAGTTAGACATGGCCCACATGACAATATTTAAGTTAGTATAGTTAGACTAAATATTCATGACTAGGTTAGGTTAATTAGCTATTCAAACTAGACTAATTTAGCCCCAAACTAAAACCTAATTTAAAATTAAACCAATAGGAGTCATGGGGGGTATTTTAGACTTTTCCTAAAGGGGAGACCTATCCATCTATGGCCGGCCACTAGGAGGGATAGGAATGAGTCATTATCATTTGGTTTTATCTACAAATATTTTTCTCTCTTGTTCTTCCCCAAATTTGAGAAGAGCCTCCATTGATTTCATCCCCAAATCAATCTATTCCTCCATCAAATCTTCATCATTTCTTCCCTACTTCATGAAGAGAGGGTGCTAGCCAAGTTTGGGAGATTTTGGCTTTGGTTCGTGTCCATTTGGAGATCCCTTTGTGTCAGTGTCGTATCGGAAGGAGTTCCCTTGAATTTTACCTCCCGGAAGGTAAAATCTACCCTTTATTTCAATCCTACATGCATATAGGATTATTTTGAACCCATAGGAATGACCCCCATGGTTGTGTCTCCATTTGTGTCCATTTTGTGTCCATTTGGAGTTATTAGGAGTGTCCTTGTTGTGCTTTGTGCCCATGTGGGAAACCCCCAATATTGGACACTTGTGTTTAAATAATTTAATACATGTTTTAATATTAGATTTTTATATGTTAGAGATGTGTTATTGATTGTCTTTACATTTTTCTCCATGTATCATAATGTATCATAATATATATAAGTATTTCTATTATTGAGTGTATATATATATATATATATATATATATATATATATATATATATATATATATATATATATATATATATATATATATAAGAGATTGATAAGCAATAAGCAAAAGCAGCATAAGCAGCAGCAGCTTGCGGCAGCAGCAGCCATAAGCAGCAGCAGCAGCAGTTTCAGCAAGCAATAAGCATAATCAGCAGCATAAGCAGTTGCAATAAGCAGCAACTTTTCAGCAGCAGCTTATTGGCAGCTTTTTGAGCCTTTAAGCCATTAATTTTAACTCCATTTAATCCCCTTTTCATTTAGAAATTAGCCCCCTTCCATTTAGCCATTTCCCTATATTAGTTTGCCCTTGTTAGATAGAGTTTGCTACCAAGTTGTTAGATATTTGTTAGTTAGAATTGTTAGTAGATGTTAGCTTATATGTTAATGTTGGTTAGGATATGAGATGTTAGATTTGAAAGTTGCGGGCCTAGTGGAGTGTGCTAGAGAGTGAGGTTGGTTAGTATCCTAATAGAGATAGTGAGTGTGATACTCTAAGATACTAGGAGTATAGAGGGTGAGCTAGTACGGTTGGATAGTGTTAGGAGGGTGGTATCTCAAGATACCACAGGGTGTCTCATGATACCTTAAGGTAATATTGAGAGTGACCAACATGGGGTTAAGATGTACTGGATGAGCTAGATACCTAAATTTCTGAGTTGGTAATATCTAGATAGGTTAGTGTCTAGCTACCCTAAGAAGCCTAGGTCAGTCTACCAAGGTTAGGAAGGGTTGCCTTTGTATCGGGAATACTTTGTGAAGGATAATAGGTAAGGTTAAGGTAATTACCTAGAAGCTAAAATATGAGTCTACGGTGTTAGGATATGGTTAGAAATTGATTGTCTTGGTTAGTAATGGTTAGGATTAGTGCTCTTAGACTAGTTTTGACCTTGGTTGACCATTTTGACCAAAAGTCAACAAAAGTCAACTGAAAGTCAAACTTAGACTAACAGTGACTAGAATTGACCCGAAACCAAATCAGAGTTGACCAGTTGACTGAAAGTCAACAATTGGTCAACATTAGCCTAGTTTAACCTAGGATTGATGTAAAGTTGACCAGGGTTGACCAGTTGACCAAAAGTCAACTGTAAGTCAACCTTTGACCTAGTTTGACTTGGATTGACTTCCTGTGACCTAGTATGACCTAGTATGACCTAGTTTGGCCCAGTATGACCTAGTTTGACGTAGTTTGACTTAGACATGCATATCATGACTTGATTAGTTTCCTTTTTATTATTAAACCATGTTTTGACTTATGGTATCTCATCTTTAGGTCTGTGATTACTCTAAGCATCGGTTCACCTTATCAGCTCAGGAACACAGGCGAGTATATTCACTAATAGTTTTCATTGTCTTGATATCTGCTATATCCTATTCAGTTGTAGTGTCTTACTTGATTTCCCGACACGATGGTTCACGAACTAGTATACGTCGGATCATGACATGAGATATTGTTCCTGGATTTTCTTGGTATATTGGTACATTTCCTGTCTTGTTTTCTGTACTTGTATAGACACCGATTCCTGAGAGGGAGTAGCTACCCTCTTAGAGAATCTCGTGACATGACGTGTCATGTTCGGATCCGTTATACTACTCGGGGATGGGGAATTATTAGGGGCTATATGATCAATACCGCCCTGTCACTATATTCTTGTGCTTGCATCACTCTCACCTCACGTAGGGTGTAGCGAGATCTTATTCCTTGTGCTTGTTATCCAGGTTGGTCGGCATAACCCTTTCCAGTAATTTTTATGTGATTGTCGGGCCAAGTGGATAGCCTGTCTTGTACTTTCCCAAGCCGATCACATAATGCTCTAATAATTTATGGCACATTTTATATTTATTTTATTACTTGATTGGAGCTAAGTTCTGTTCAGGAGAAGGGTTACAACCCTGGTCCTTGTTTGGTTTAAGGGTTGTAACTTGGCTTCCGGAATAGCTCCCAAGTCATCTTATCAATTGTCGTCCTATTCAGTACTCATATCCTATTATATATTTCCTATTGATTTTATCTTGTATTTTATTATACTATCTCTTACAGAATTAGTCAATTCATATGGAACTGCTGTTAGTGTTTGTACTTGCTCATTTTCTTGATAGAATACCGTTGATATATTTCAGATGATTCAGAGGCAGATTGCTCGACCTACTATGGGGTCGGGGCAGATGGAAACTTAGGCCAGGACTGTGACCTGGCAGTTGAGCTACTAGATTTTGCACACCTGGTCTAGTATAGCTTAGTTCGATTTACCTGGACTACAATCCAGCTAGTGTTTTCAGACTGTAGTATTTTATATTATATTTTGAGATTCTGTGATGTGTTTATATCTCTGAGCTTGTTTTGGATCTTGAACTCCTTTCCAGTTTTCCTTTCTATCATATTTTTATTTCGTGCTATCTATCCTAGTTTGTCTTGTGATTGAGTTATGCCATATTATACCTCCGTACGGAGATGACATGTACCCTTATATTTTGTCTAGTTGTAGTATTTATAGACGACCTCTACAGCGTTCTACCACCGATTATGCGGCGTAGGCTGGACGTAACCACGTACTCGTACCCCTAATCAGGGTGCAGGTCGTGACAATTGGTCCCCTCAGGAATATGATTGGTCGGGGTGGATTCTTGGGTTAGAAGAGAGGGAGGAGGTAAAAGTGGTGAAAGAGTCTTGGTCCCTTTGGAAGTCACGGGACGAGATGAAGACGATCCTCTGGAACCAGCAATATCCAGATTACGTCTTCGAGTCACTCTATTTTCTTTAGCCATTCTGGAAAGAGAAAAGAAGGTAACGAGATTATAGGATGAAATAACTTAGAAATATTAGAGAAGCAACTAGTATAAGGAATATATGCATAGGATCCTAATAGTACTCTACTCCTAATCACAAGGAATAAAAGAATAAGCAGACAGTTAGATTCAAAAATTCCTAAGTCATGATTGAGCATTCCTATTATACAGGCTCCCAATGATACTCTCGTCCTAAGCACCATTAGATTGACCTACATGGGCCACCATAAAAATGTGTCACGTCCCGCGGCCATTTGTTCGATTATCGGTTGTGAGCACGTCCAGCCTACACCGTAGAATCGGCGGTAGTTAGCCGTCTAGACCTCGATAGTCATCAATTAATCTCAAGATCAATCTTTTGCTCAATCATGACACTAGACAAGAAACAAAACCAAAACCAAGCCAATACACGATATCAACATTCACTATCACTTTGAGTATATATACATGTTCCATCTTTGGAGAAAAATTCGGCAATCCATATCCTCAAAGAAATAACTCATACATCTAATACATCTGTCTGATACATCAAAAGTAGTATGTCATAATCTTTTTATTGTCTTCCAGAACCTTCCACGAGTCATCATCAAATCCAAGTCATGTCCTCAAGCCCTGGCCTAATATGTCAATGATTGAGTCAGAAAAGGAGCAAAGTACAACCCTCCAACAAATATCACACGAAACAAAATAAAGGAATAAAATAAATACAAAAAATAAACGAACCAGATCATGTGACACGACAATGTCATGTAATGCAACCTATAACATGAACAACTATGAGAATAACCATGATCAAGAAAAACACGAGTATAACCATGTGTAATTGAAATATCGTGTTCAATATGTGGTTGACTGGGGTAATCCGGCACATCCGAAGATGGCTATTTCCGATAGAAGTATGACACGATATACGTGAGGTGTATATGTGCTATTTCCAATATGTACAATGTCAATTAGGTGTGACCACATATCTACTTGGCATTTTCCTTCCCAAGAAATAAAAAAATCAATAATGATAAGTCATGTTCAATATACGATAAACAAGTCACAAGTCATGATCAATATACGATAAACAAGTCACGATCACGTCCGTAAACAATAAGCGTGAATCACGACCAAGGAACTTAATCACGGACAAGAAACACAATCACGTATAATATTGTGTCGCAATATGAAATATGACAAGACAAGAAATTGTTTCATTTATAATGTATTGAGAAACATAAGTAAGGAGTATACTTGCCTCAAGTCCAAATAGCGTGAGTATCATTAATCCACCTATAAAATAATAAGTAAATGTTAGGTCAAAATCCATTTGGGAATTCCTAGAATTCTTATTTCTAATTATTCTATCTAGTTCTCCAATAATTAGCAAATCTCTTAATTCCAAGTCACTAACTAATTTTTAAATCATTAATCTAATTTCTAAAATTCTTAAAGAAGTATTTACTAATCCTAGGGCCCAATGAAATAAATCACTACCAAATAGCCAAAAACCTAAATCCAATACTAGGCCCAAAAGCATTTCTTTCGTTTTCTTTTCTCTTTTATTTCAAATATATCCTCAGCCTACAGGCCTCTACCCCAGGCCCAACCATAATACTTTCTTTTTTCTTCTTTTTAAACCAGAACTCTAGGCCTTGTCCAATCAAGCCCAACCTATATTCTCTTATTTCTTATTCTTCTCAATAAGCCACCCTACATTCATAAACTCTGCTGCTGCTGCTTTCTTTTATTTATGGTTTCCTTTACTGGCCTAACACTTTAAACCTTATCCGACACAACAACTACTTTAAAACCCTAAAGTTAAACCTAATCTCTCTCTTACTTCTCACTTCCTATAGTTGCAGCCATTCAAACCTTAATTTCTCTCTCACTCTCTCACTCACTCAACGCACAACAAGAAGTCGAACACGAAGAAAATAAAGAAGAAGAAGAAGAAGAAGAAGAAGAAGACGGGGACTCGAGGAGATTGAGCTAACCTGAGCAGCGACTGGGTCTCGATGTCGATAGTGAAAGAACCAATCAAACGTGATCCTAGTACGGAGAACTCGAGACTCCGACGATGGAGGAGTAAGGAAGGAGCGGCAATGAGGGAGCTCGAGGTAGAGATGGGCTCAGATCTGGTCTTACGGTGGCCGAATCTGCCTAGATAGTGGAGACAAAGGCATGCTGGCAGCGGAGCAGGGCTCTGCTGGTCGTCGAGGAACAAACGATCGGGGCGGTGCTCCGGTGGATGAGCGGCCAGCGAAGGCGGTAGCCCTGGACTGGAGGAGCCCGACAAGAGGAGATGAGGATCCTGTAATGAGCAAACGGAGGGCATGGCGGTCACGGTCGAGGCGAGCACAACGCAGAGGCGATCGAGCCAACACAGAGGCGATCGAACGCGGTAGAACCCGTGGCCAAGGACGGCGGCATGACAGAAAGCTCAATAAAGACGCCGATAGGACCTGGAAAGCTCGACCATAGAGGTTGTGGCAGTAGACGAGGCGAGGTGGTTGGAGAGGCAGATCGGGGAGGACACGATGCGGCAGCCAAATCCGATTACGAAAATATGGAGAGTTCGTCGGAGACTCGACGGCTCAGTCTACAGCAAAGGTGGCACACAGTGGCCGAACTCCAGATATCAGCCGAGGAAGAACGGCCATGGCATGACTCGCGGTAGACGACAACAACAAGATTAGGGTTAGGGTTTTCTGATGTAAAATTAGGGATGTGTCCTGTATCGAGGATACAGCTGGACACAGGAACTAGGTTTTGAAAATTTTGTATTGGTGTGGTGGTGTATCCGTGTCCTTGGGGTCAGACCCGGGACACGAGGAAGATGATATACTTGTAATAGTATAGGGAAGCTAATAAAATAGATGTGGACATGCCGACACGGCAAGACACGAGGAAGATGGATTAGGGTTTGGCAAGAATGGGTTAGGGTTTGGCTAACAAATAATTTGGAAATGATTAGCACTAATGATAGTCAGGTATTTATAGGAGAACAAGACTTGGGCTCCAAGTAAGTAAGTTACAAATTAGTTAGGAAATTAGTTAGTTATAACTAACTAAAGAGCACATGCTAAATAACTCATAGCACACGTTAAATTAATACATATGCCTAGCTAATTAATTCTAGAAAGTTTCCACTCTAATCCTTAGGCTAAAGGATAATAGAAATTACTAAAACTAATTATCCTGCCATGGTATTTACAAGAATGCCACTACACTCTCAAAGAATTACAGATTTGCCACTTCGTCTTCATGAGTTCCTAATTAGTCAACCTCAAATCCTGAAATTACTAAAATGCCAGTCTTATTAATGAATAAGAAAGAAGCCAATAAAAATTCAGAAAAAATATAGGATTTTACAAGAAAAATTGGAATGTGGGGTTACACAATTAGTAGAACAGATATATTTAGGATTTTTTGGCACATAGAACATACTTTCCTTAACACATTGGTGTACGTAGCTGTTATACTCTTCTCTGGCCTCCACAAGGGACATCATGCTACCATAGAGATAAGTAGTATTGTAAAAAGCACCGTTTTTATTCAAGATTGATGGTGTGAAAGGAAGAAAAGAAATAGAAAAAGGTTATGCTTGCAATTGTATGCAGCTTGAAAGAAGAATCAAATGAGATTTATAACAAGGATTTGCAACCTTAATTTATATTTTTAGTATTATATGGTTATATTGAGTTCCTATTATTAGGATATCTATAGGTATATTAGTGTATTTTTAGTTTTATATTACGATATGAGCTCCTATTATTAGGATATCTACAACCATATATTAGTATCTATGAGGTGGAGAGAAATATGGCAATGAGACTCTTTTGACTAGTTGAATGAATGGTATAACCATTCTTAAGTTTATTTTGCTTGACAAGTTGTAATGACAACTCATTTTTTCTTACATATTCCTCTTTTGTGTGAATTCATAGGATTGCCTCAAGATTTAAAATGTCCTTTTATGTACATAATAAGTAATATGGTAAAAACAAGACGAGAGAAGGATTTCTAAAGCTCTAGAAATTTGAATTTTTATTCTTAGGGGAGCACATGTAGGATGGATTATGGATTGCTTATCTTGTCTTATTTTGATTTTTCTTATTTTTTTATGAAAAGCAAAACGAAATTTCGTTTGGTAATAGTTGTTTCACAAGCAAAAAATTTGATAGACAGTTCAATTTGGGACAACCATTGGGAGGAGTTAGGAGGATGTTATCAAAAGCTTTTTGTTCTTATTTTTAGAAACAATAACAACCTCAATAGCTGTGATAATGTGTTGTCCTTCCTTTGAGGGTTGTCAAATTGGGCTACACTTCTAAATATTTGCTACTCAAAGTATCTTTATATTTCATAGTTCTTTGGTGTTCGGCTGAATGAAGTTGTTGAGAACCAATAAGGGACTTTAGTCCTACATCGGAAGATGTATTATGAAGAGGGGTTGGACCCTCTATAAGTAGTGGCAGTAGCCCATCAATAAAAATCAATCAATTATCCATTTTTACATGGCATCAGAGCCATAACCATCCACCCCCCCCCCCAAATTTTTTTCCCCTTCCCCTCCTCTGGCTCCAGCAGCGCCCCCCGGCTGCCCCCTCCAGCTCTACCAGCCCCCCCGAATCACCCGCGCGTGCTAGCTCCACCAGCCCCCCTCGGCTCCACTAGCCTCCAAAGGCGCAGAAGGCCGACAAGACGAAGAATCCGATGTTTTTCTATTTGGATATTTATGTTTTTTAAATGCTATATGATCTGATGTTTGTTGCTTTGTTTTGATTGAGAAAGTGTAGTTTTTTGTAAAAAAAAATGGTGTATTTCGAAGAAGAGGGATATCAAATGCTTTATTTGCCCCCCTGTTCCTAGATTACACCGTCTGGAATGAACAAATGCTTTATTTGTTTTTTCCTTCCCCGATCTTCACATCGGGATCTACATAGAGAATGATCGTATTTTCTCCTGTGTCCTGACGTGTTCACTTTACATACGCATGCCGGTGTTGGCTACGTTTATAGCGCATTCGTAAAGTAGAAGACGACGAAGATGCTGACGAAGACGATGACTAGCAGTTAGCAACCGACGACGAAGACGACGATTAGAGATACAGTTGAAGAGGCCATGGATTCGATCACTGGAAAACTGACAACACAAGATATGAAGGCCTTGGTTGATGATATCTTGTCGAAGAGATTGACCGAGGCGACTCCTAGTGTGACCTATACTGATGTTGATCTGTCATCCTAGAAATAGGGAAGTTGGAAAAAGCTATCGACGAAGTTGGAAGGAATATCCAACTACTTGAAATGGTCGCGGCAGGCGATGCGGACATTGAAGGGACGTACCTTGGTTGGCTATGTCAATGGCCAAACCAAGGCGCCCGCTGATCCCTCCTCAAAAGAATTTTCTATTTGGAAGATTGTCAACAATATAGTGGTTGGGTGGTTGACAGCCTCCTTGACCGACCAGGTGTCGGGCAATGTTGAGGCGATGGAGGGTGCTGTTGATATATGCATACTTTGAAGGATATGTACTAAGGCTCGGGCAACCCTATGCGGGTCTTCCAACTACAGGATGAACTCGATAGGGTGGCCCAAGACGAACATACCATCTGAGTATGCAGTCCAGTTGAAGAAGTACTGGTCTGATCTAGATCACTATGATCTTCTTGGAATGGAAGATAAACAAGTCGAACCGGCGTTTAAAGCAGTTTCAGACGTTTATGGCGTATATTTTGTGGCAGCGGATGATGAAATTTTTGAAGGGCTCAACCCTGTGTTTGAGCAGAGAAGGAATGTAGTACTAGGACAACCTACGCTTCCAACCTTAGAAGAAGCCATAGCTGCCATGACACAAGAAAAGCTCGATTGAAGATGATGCCTAACAAGGGCTACTTCCAGGGAGAGCAAGCTGCTGTTGGAAAGTCTGCCCTTGCCACCTTCAATCAGCCTCCCTCTGCTGCCGGTGTTTGTACAACTGTGGTGACTCGGGACATTACATCAGATTTTATCCAAAACTCCTGCGAGGTCAGTCGAATGATCGCGAACGGGGCCGTGGAGGACGTAGTGGTGGTAGAGGAGGATATGCTGGGGCAGAAGGGAAATTATTTTAGAGGACACAAAGTGAGGGAAGAAGGGAAAGATAATAAATTGGCTGAAATAACCCCTCTTGAGAGGGAGTTCATCGCGAGGTTACGAGGCACAAAGCTGGGTTCGGACGACAGTCAAGTTACTCCGGGGTCGTCATATATCTCGGGGGTTCACATCACTTGCTTTGCCTAAACCAGCACAGGTATACCTGTGCGTGCTCTTGCATCTGTCCATCAGCCAGATTGGATTATGGACTCTAGGGCATCTCGCCATGTCATGGGGTCCCGCAAGTAGTTCCAGGACTATACTCACCTACCGGCACTGGAGAGAATTTAGACTGCTGATGGTACCTCAAAACCTATAATGGGTAAAGGCACTATCGCATGTACCCCTTCCGCTCTCACCAATGTCTTACATGCTCCATCATTTTTTGTCAATCTTATATCTATTAGTGCCATTATCCTTGACCTAAACTGTATTGTTTCCTTTGACATTCCTACAGTGACTTTTTAGGAGAAGGGGACAGGACGATGACTAGGGACTGGCACATAGCATAAGGGGCTGTGGTACTTGGACATGACCGGACTGGACAAAGCATTGGCATCTAATAGCAGACGCACAACTGGACGCTTCATCCCAGTGTAGAAGACGAATTACTACTCTACCACCAGTGTGTTGGGCATTCTTCTTTAAAGTTATTAGTCGAATGTATCCGTCCTTATATCAAAGTGCTAATAAAGAGAAGTATTTTGTAATGCATGTGAGTTAGGAAAACATACCAGGAGCTCGTATGTGAGCTCAGGAATAGAAGTTCCGCTGCATTTGATATGTACATTCGGACGTATGGGACCCTTGTTCTACATCCGGTATTAACGGTTTTAGATGGTTTGTCACTTTTATTGACTGTTATACCCGCGTGACCTAGGTCTACTTATGAAGAATAAAAGTGACATCCTTGAGGCTTTTCCGGATTTTCATCGCCGGTTGGAAACACAATATAACGTTAAAATTAAGTTTTTTGGTCTGACAATGGGACGAAGTATATTAATAAGAGGGTTGCTGAGTATTTATCTACTCATGGAATACTATATCAAACTTCTTGTGCTATACACCGGCACAAAATGGTGTGGTCGAACGGAAGAACAGGCACCTGCTAGAGGTCGTATGGACGATGATGCTGGCTATGAATGTTCCGAAGCACTTATGGGGGCAGGCTATATTGATAGCCTCTTATCTCATCAACATAATGACATCTCGGGTATTGGACTGGAAGACAACGTTAGAGATGCTTACTGGTGCAACCACGTACACTCTTCCACCGAAAGTATTTGGGTGTGTGTTTTGTCCAAGATAATAGGCCAGGAGTTGGTAAACTGGATCCTAGAGCGCTTAAGTACGTATTCGTCGGGTACGCAGTGACTCAGAAAGGATATGCATGTTGGAGCCCAGTCGAGGGGAAGCTGTTTGTAAGCATGGACGTTACATTCAGAGAACTGGAACCATACTATGGTTCAGATGAAGGTTCAGCGTTTGGTGACACACCTAACACAGAGGGTGTTAGACATGAGGAGGAGATAATAAGTCCAAAAGTGGTAGTCGGATCGTTCCCGTGCCCGTTCATGGAAAATTGGACGAAAGGGGAAGAAAGTAGTGACTCCGATACAGAGAATGAAGAAGAAGATACATATGTTATGCAGAGGGAGAAGCAGACAAGGAAAAACAAGCTCCAAGTCTACAGAGGGAGACAGCAGAAGTCCAGTACTGTGTCTGTGTCGTGTCCAGCGCCTACTGTACCAAGTCCATTGTCTACTGTTGTACCAAGTCCCTCATCTACTCCTGCCCCAACTCTTGAAGATGTTGCCCCGCACCGAATCACTCTAATTCTGATGCAGATCTCTCTGACTTGGATGGTATGATCTCTCCACCACCTATTGCTCCCTTAAGGAGATCTTCTCGTATCAATGCGGGTAAGGCTCATAGTTGTTATGATGATTATGAACATGACATTGTCAACTTCTTGTCTTATTCTAACATTTCTCCAAATTATCAAGCCTTCATTGCATCGTGAGACTCTACTTCTTTGCCTAAGTGTTGGCAGAAAGCAAAGAAAGATCCAAGGTGGAAAGCTGCAATGATGGAAGAACTTGGAGAACTAGAGAAAAATAAGACATAGGAGCTGGTTCCATTACCCAAAGGGAAGAAAGTTGTGGGATGCAAATAGGTGTACACATGAAGGAGACGCCAGAAGGAAAAGTAGAGCGGTACAAGGCGAGGTTGGTTGCAAAAGGATACACACAATCATATGGCATCGACTATGATGAGACGTTTGCCCCAGTAGCGAAAATGACCACGGTAAGAACTCTGGTCTCCATTGAAGAAAACTATGGGTAGAAGCTATACCAAGAGATGAAAAATGCCTTTCTCCATGGGGATCTGCAAGAAGAAGTGTACATGGAACCCCCGCCATGGTGCTACACGACAGAATCAGACGGAGGGACGTTGCATGATAAAGTGTGTAAACTAAAGAAGTCGCTATACGGGCTCAAACAATCTCCTCGTTCTCGGTTTGACAGATTCAGAAAGTCTATTATAGGCAAGGGATGCCATCAAACAAATGCAGATCATATGATCATTTTTTAGCATATAAGAGGCCACATCACTATACTAGCTGTATATGTGGATAATATAGTAATCAAAGGTGATGATGAAGTCGAGATCACTAAGCTAAAGTAAAAGTCGCAAAGGAGTTTGAGGTGAAGGATTTAGGAGCGATGAGGTAATTTTGGGTATCGAAGTGTGTGACGGCGAACAAGGAATTGTTCTCTAACAAAGAAAATATGCACTAGATCTGCTAAAGGAGACAGGGTTACTAGGATAAGCAGCAGTCACTCCAATTGACCAAAGTTCAAGTTAGGAGCAGAAGCAGAAGAGCCTGTTGATCGTAAAAGGTATCAAAGACTTGTAGGAGATTAATTTATCTGGGGCACACTCGCACTGATATCTCATTTGCGGTGAGTGTAGTGGGTTGCTACATGCACGATCCAAGAACGGGTCATATGGAAGCAGTGTTTTAGATCTTGAGTTATCTGAAAGGGACGCCAGGAAAAGGGCTATGGTTCAAGAAGAATGGACGCATAGAAGTTGAGGGAAACTGTGATACAGACTTGGCGAGTTGCATGGACGACAAAAGGTCTACCACGGGGTTCTGTTTTATAGAAATAAACCTGGTCTCATGGAGAAGCAAGAAATAGTCAGTGGTAGTACGATCGTCAGCTGAAGCAGAATACAGAGCAATAGCTCTGGAGTGTCAGAGTTGCTATGGTAAGAGACTACTGACAGAGTTGAAGCTGGACAAGGGAGTACTGATACATCTTCTGAGCGATAGTCAAGATGCAATAAGTATAGCTACAATCCAGTTCAGTACGACAGAACTAAGCACATCGAGATCGATCGATTCTTCATCAAGGAGAAGATGGAACAAGGGATACTGAAGATTGACCATGTTCGCTCAGAAGAACAAGTTGGATACTGTGTGACTAAAGGTCTTAGTTCATTAGTCTGTCAAAGCTATGTGACAAGATGGGGATGATTAATATCTATCGCCCATCTTGAGGGGGAATGTTGAGAACCAATAAGGGACTTTAGTCCCACATCGAAAGATGTATTATGAAGAGGGGTTGGACCCTCTATAAGTAGTGGCAGTAGCCCATCAATAAAAATCAATCAATTATTCATTTCTACAGAAGTTCTTAAACTAGGCTAATTTTTTTATTATTTCACACTAGTATATATGCACGTACGTTTCACATATCTCAATCATCTATCAATTTTTCTGTACATGAGAAGAGCAAAAGGCACCAAAAGGGCAAAATATATTTTTTCGTTTTATTCTATAAGTAATTACCAAGCTGTCCAACTACAACAAATAAGTGTTCTAACGACACTCAAAAAGTATCGTTAATGACACTTTATAGCACTTTTTAAGTATTGTCTAGAGGGTCTTGGAAAGTTTCTTTACTTTAAAATATTAAGATGGGAAATATTCGTAAAGGATTACAGGAAAAAGTAGATTACAATACTACTGGCATTTAAGGCAAATATTAACAAGAAAATTATCTTAGACTTGAGGTATTGTTGAGAAATGGTAGTTGATGTCGTTATATCCAAGATAGAGGAACGATATAGATGTTGCTAAAAATTGCAACGGACGAATATAAATATTATGCTTAAAATTTTAGAGGGATAAGCTTTTGTAACGGTAAGTAGCTAAGTCTTGACGATGTTGTACGCCTCTATTTGTACTAATGTTGCTGTAAACAAAAGGATGAGGACAACTTTGATATAAATGAGTGGGTAAAGGACGTGAACAAAACTTATGTCATGATTGGTTCCTCGGTTCTAAGCTATAGCTTAATAAAGACGAGATCTGAGGTAATCGAAATTGTAAAATTTTGATCAATAAAGGATTCGAATGATGGACTGTGTAGAACTCTCCTTAAGATTATAATCCTATAGTGAGGTAGAAAGAATATAAGAGAAATAAGAAATTGGGCCTTGAGGGATCTTTCGAATTGCCTGGTTCTAGAATTTGCTGAGGTTGAATACATATAATCAGACTGTCGAGGATTTCACTCTTGAAGCTAAAATTTGTTCGAAGATGAGATAGTTATTTTTACAACTAAATACTAAAGGACTTGAATCTGGCATATGAGAGTTAAGGACGTGACATTAGTATATTACGTAACCAAGTATTAATTACTCGAAAGATCAATACATTGTTTTAGATTATAGGTTGATTCATTATTTGTCGATGAAGAAAAGGAAACCAAGGACAAGAACTAAAATGGCGAGTGCGAAGGAAACATCTTTTATGAATCTGGAATTGCAGCTTTGTGAGGCATACCAACTAGTGGTCAAGGAAGTAGTATTTTATGCAACACAAATCCATGACTCTGTGGACTTAGAGACCTATAAAATGGAAATAATTTAAAGATAAGAAATTATTTTGGATAAAGAGAATGTGATTCAAATTTTAGTTTTTTAATTTTGAGTACAAAATGATTATAAGGTGGGTAGGATGTAAGACCACTCCCCATATTTATTTTTGTTTTTCTGTTAAACCAAATTTACATCCCATTTTGATTTATCAAACTATTAAATTTTGTTCTAACCATTTTCTAGTAAATATTTATAAATAATAATGACTTAGTAGTATACATATATCTATATTAGTGCTTATCTAAAATTTAGTAGTCTAAACTCTACTTTTGGAGAATTCTCTTCCCAACAACGCTGGTATGCATCGAGAGATTTCTAAATGTTTGTCAAATCGGGAACGGAGTAAAGGAACCACATACATGCTTGACCTCTAGCCCCCACCTCTCCAAAATCAATCGAGCTCAAGATTTTGTATGCCAACAATTTTGTAATCAATTTTGAGATGCTACATGCTTCAAAATTTCCTGAAAAGGGAGTTCTTCACTTTTCTTTTCTGTCCAAAAATATTTGTATCTCCTAATTAGTGATCTCATCTTAATATTTAGTAACCTAGATTCTTTTATTTATTTTGCCTATTATTTCTTTGGCTTCGTCCAAGACACATATGCATGAGATGCCACTGTATCTCTTCTTATAGGAAGAGATGAGGAAATTTATCGATGTTTCCTTGAGAATTTGCAGTCGGGTCATGTTATTATATAGGTTGCCCCCTTTGATCTGTCTACCCAAGAAGTAATGTCTTTCTTACATAAAACTACAACTTTCATAATTGTCGTTGGGACATTTACTCTTAATTTTCCTTACTAAAAATCTATGTCATATCTTTGGTAGGATGTGGAGGTCTCCAATTCGAAACACAAGGGATCATCAAGTGACTTAACTTCTGGGAGTGTTGTTGACTTTTTTTCACTTGTCTTGATCTTTTAATACAAAATAATTTAGTAGCAACCACTGAATGAATCGCATTTCCAATGTTTCAAACTTTAATAAAATAAAGTATTGGGATACTATAATCAAATTTCATTGAGAACAAGTAGTTGTTTTTCAATAATCTGATTTGATCTTCTAGTCCAAACAATTCCTTCCCGAGATGTAAATGGGATTAGTAGAATTAGTTAAAACAAACATGTGATCCCAGTAGATAAACGGGAAGAAAGAATAGGAAATAACAGTAGTAATTACAATGGATGTTGAAGAAGATAAGATGGTAAAATATAGTTAATTCTCGCTTCCAGGCGTATTTTCATATAATCTTTCTTCTTACCTTGGAGATGCCGATTGTACTCCTCGATAGACATCTCCATGAGCAGGTCTACGCTGATTTCGCAATGAGTAGAACATATATATTGGATTCGGCACATGGAACAAATTTTCCTTAACACATTGGTGTATGCAGCTGCAATAGTCTTCTCTCGCCTCCACAAGTGACATCACAGTTACCATAGAGATAATTAGTATTGTGAAAAGCACCTGAAGATTATTCATGATTGATGGTGTGAGAGGAAGAAAAGAAATAGAAAAAGGTTATTGCAATGGTATGCAGCTTGAAAGGAGAATCAAATGAGATTTATAACAAGGATTTGCAACCTTAATTGTATTTTAGTATTATATGGTTATATTGAGTTCCTATTATTAGGATATCTATAGGTATATTAGTGTATTTTTTTGTATTATATTACGATATGAGCCTACTATTAGGATATCTACAACCATATATTAATATCTATGAGGTGGAGAGAAATAAAGGCATGAGACTCTTATGACTAGTTGAATTAATGGTATAACCATTCTTATGTTTTTTTTTCGCTTGACAAGTTATTATGACAACTCATTTTTTCTTATGTATTCCTCCTTTGTGTGAATTCATAGGATTGCCTCTAGATTTAAAATGTGCTTTTATGTAAATAATAAGCAACATGGTAAAAACAAGACGGGAGAAGGATTTATAAAGCTCTAGAAATTTGAATTTTCATTGTTAGGGGAGCACATGTTGGATGGATTATGGATTGCTTATCTTGGCTTATTTTGCTTTTTCTTATTTTTTTATGAAGAGCAACACGAAATTTTGTTTTGTAGTAGTTGATTCACAAGCAAAAGTTTGATAGACAGTTCAGTTTGGGACAACCTTTGGGAGGAGTTAGGAGGATGTTATCAAAAGTTTTTTGTTCTCATTTTTTTTGAAACAATAACAACCTCAATGGCGGTGATAATATGTTGTCCTTCCTTTTGAGGGTAGTCAAATTGGGCTACACATTTAAACATTTACTACTCAAAGTATCTTTATAATTCAATGTTCTTTGGTGTTTGGCTGAAAGAAGTTCTTATACTAAGCTAAAAAAATTTATTAATTCACACTAGTATATATGCACGTATGTTTCACATCTCTCAATCTTCTATAAATTTTTCTGTACTTGAGAAGAGCAAATGGCACCAAAAGAGCAAAATATATTTTTTTCATTTTATTCTATACGTAATTACCAAGCTGTCCAACTACAACAAATAAAGTGTTCTAACAACACTCGAAAAGTGTGGTTAATGACATTCTACACCACTTTTTAAGTGCTATCTAGAGGGGGTGTCATGGAAAGTTTCTTTACTGGAAAATATTAAGATGGGCAATATTCGTAAAGGATTACGTGAAAAAATATATTACAATACTACTGGTATTTAAGGCAAATGCTAACAAGAAAATATCTTAGAATTGAGGAATTGTTCACAAATGGTAGTTGATGTTGTTATATCCAAGATAGAGGAACGATATGGATGTTGCTAAAAACTGCAATGGACGAATATAAATACTAGGCTTAAAATTTTGGAGGGATAACCTTTAGTAACAGTAAGTAGCTAAGTCTTGACGATGTTGTACGCCTCTATATGGATTAATATGTTGTAAACAAAATGATGAGGACCTCTTCGACATAAATGAGTGGGTGAAGGAAATGAGTCAAGATTGATTCCTCGGTTCTAAGCTATAGCTTAATAATGATGAGATCCATGAGGTAATCGAAATTGTAAAATTTTGATCAATAAAGGATTCGAATGATGGACTATGTAGAACTCTCCTTAAATTATAATCCTGAGGTGAGGTAGAAAGACCATAAGAGAAATAAGATATCGAGCTTTGAGGGATCTTCCGAATTGCTTGGTTCTAGAATTTGCTGAGGTTGAATACATACAATCAGAGGATTTCACTATTGAAGTTAAAATTTGTTAGAAGATGAGATAGTTATTTTGACAACTAAATACTAAAGGACTTGAATCTGGCATGTGAGAGTTAAGGACGTGACATTAGTATGTTACGTGACCATGTATTGATTATTCGAAAGATCAATACATCATTTTAGATTATAGGTTGGTTTATTATTTGTCGATGAAGAAAAGGAAACCAAGGACAAGAACTAAAATGGCGAGTGCGAAGGAAACATCTTGTATGAATCTGGAATTGCAGCTTTGTGAGACATGCCAACTAGTGAGCAAGGAAGTAATATTTTGAGCAACACAAATCCAAGACTCTGCGGACTTAGAGATATATAAAATGGAAATAAATTAACGATACTGAATTATTTTTAATACAGAGAATGTGATTCAAATTTTAGTTTTTTTAAATTTCGAGTACAAAATGATTATAAGGTGGGTAGGATGTAAGACCACTCCCCAATATTTATTTTTATTTTTCTGTTAAACTAAATTTATCTCCCATTTTGATTTATTAAACTATTAAATCTCGTAATTATTTCTAAATAATAAGGACTTAGTACTAGTATTACGTATATCTTTATTACGTGCTTATTTAAAATTTAGTAGTCTAAACTCTACTTTTAGAGAATTCTTTTCCCAACAACGCTGGTATGCATCGAAAGATTCCTGAACGTTTGTCAAATCGTGAACGGAGTAAAGAACCACGCGCATGCTCGTCCTCTATCCCCCTATTTCTCCAGAATCTCAACTTAGCTCAAGATTTTGAATTCCAACAATTATGTAATCAATTTTGAGATGTAACATGTTTCAAAATATACCGAAAAGGGAGTTCCTTCACTTTTTCTTTTTTGTCCCAAAAATAGTTGTATCTCCTAGTTAGTGATCTCATCTTAATATTTTAGTAACCTAGATTCTTTTATTTATTTTGCCTATTATTTCTTTGGCATCATCGAAGACACATATGCATGGGATGCTATTGTATCTCTTCTTATAGGAAGAAATGAGGAAATTTATTGACGTTTCCTTGTGAATTTGCAGTCGAATCATATCGTTATGTAGGATGCCTCATTTGATCTGTCTACCCAAGAAATAATGTCTTTCTTATATAAAACATAAAACATAAAACAACAACTTCAATAATTGTCGTTAGGACCTTTACTCTTAATGATCCTTACTAAAAAACTATGTCGTACCATTGGTAGGATGTGGAGGTCTTCAAATCGAAACATAAGTGATCATCAAGTGACTTGACTCCTAGAGTGTTGTTGACTTGTTTTTCATTGGGATACTATAATCAAATTTCATTGAGACCCAAGTAGTTGTTTTTCAATATCTGATTTGATCTTTAGTCCAAACAATTCCTTCCCGATATGTAAATGAGGTTAGTAGAATTAGTTAAAACAAACATGTGATACTAGTAGATAAACGGGGAGAAGGAATAAAAATAATAGTAGTAATTACAATGGATGTTGAAGAAGATAAGAGGGTAGAATCTAGTTAATTCTTGCTTCCAGGCGCATTTTTTGTGGAATCTGTCTCCTCTTTCCTTGGAGAAGCCGATTGT
The DNA here is from genome assembly GCA_029216955.1 of Iris pallida. NCBI lineage: Eukaryota > Viridiplantae > Streptophyta > Magnoliopsida > Asparagales > Iridaceae > Iris > Iris pallida. The sequence continues at coordinate 33,848,069 of JANAVB010013398.1, forward strand.
TCTCCACAATAGACATCTCCATGAGTAGGTCCTCTTTACATGATGTCGAAATGAGTATAATAGATATATTTAGGATTCGACACATGGATAAAATTTTCTTTAACACATTGGTATATGCAACTATAATAGTCTTCTCTCGCCTCCACAAGTGACATCATTGCTACCATAGAGATAATTGGTATTGTGAAAAGCACCTTCATATTATTCGGGATTGATGGTATGAGAGGAAGAGAAGAAGTAAAAAAAGGTTAAGCTTGCAATGGTATGCAGCTTGAAAGGAGAATCAAATGAGATTTATAACAAGGATTTGCATCCTTAATTTATATTTTTAGTATTATATGGTTATATTGAGTTCCTATTATTAGGATATCTAAAGGTATGTTAGTGTATTTTTAGTATTATATTATGATATGAGCTACTATTATTAGTTTATGTACAACCATATATTAGTATCTATGAGGTGGAGAGAAATATGGGAATGAGACTCTTTTGACTAGTTGAATGAATGGTATAACCATTCTTAAGTTTATTTTGCTTGACAAGTTATAATGACAAGTAATTTTTCTTACATATTCCTCTTTTGTGTGAATTCATGGTATTGCCTCTAGATTTTAAATGTCATTTTACGTACATAATAAGCAATATGGTAAAAACAAGACGTGAGAAGGATTTATAAAGCTCTAGAAATTTGAATTTTCATTCTCAGTGGAGCACATGTAGGATGGACTTTGGATTGCTTATCTTGGCTTATTTTGCTTTTTTATATTTTTTTATGAAAAACAACATGAAAGTTTGTTTGGTAATAGTTGTTTCACAAGCAAAAAATTTGATAGACAGTTCAATATGGGACAACCTTTGGGAGGAGTTAGGAGGTTGTTATAAAAAACTTTTGTTCTTTTTTTTTGAAACAATAACAACCTCAATGGTCGTGATAATGTGTTGTCCTTCCTTTTGAGGGTAGTCAAATTGGGCTACACATCTAAACATTTGCTACTCAAAGTATCTTTATAATTCAAAGTTCTTTGGTGTTCGGCTGAATGTAGTTCTTATACTAGGCTATTTTTTTTATTAATCCACACTAGTATATATGCACGTACGTTTTACATATATCAATAATCTATAAATTTTTCTACACTTGAGAAGAGCAAAAGGCACCAAAAGAGCAAAATATATTTTCCTTTATTTTATTCTATAGGTAATTACCAAGCTGTCCAACTACGACAAATAAGTGTCTAACGACACTCGAAAAGTGTTGTTAATGACATTCTATAGCACTTTTTAAGCTATCTGGAGGTGGTGTCATGGAAAGTTTCTTTACTTTAAAATATCAAGATGGGCAATATTCGTAAAGGATTACATAAAAAGTAGATTACAGTACTACTGGTACTTAAGGCAAATACTAACAAGAAAATTATATTAGACTTGAGGAATTTTTTAGAAATGGTAGTTGATGTCATTATATCCAAGATAGAGGAACAATATGGATGTTGCTAGAAACTGCAATGGACGAATATAAATATTATGCTTAAATTTTTGGAGGGATAAGCTTTAGTAACGGTAAGTAGCTAAGTCTTGACGATGTTGTACGCCTCTATATGGACTAATATGTCGTTGTAAACAAAACGATGAGGACCACTTTGTTATAAATGAGTGGGTGAAGGACGTGAACAAAACTTCAGGTCATGATTGTTCCTTGTTTCTAAGCTATAGCTTAATAAAGATGAGATCCCTAAGGTAACTGAAATTGTAAAATTTTGATCAATAAAGGATTAGAATGATGGACTATGTAGAACTCTCCTTAAGATTATAATCCTGAGGTGAGGTAGAAAGTCTATAAGAGAAATAATATATCGAGCTTTGAGGGATCTTCCGAATTGCTTGGTTCTAGAATTTGCTGAGGTTAAATACATATAATCAGACTATCGAAGATTTCACTCTTGAAGATACAATTTATTGGAATATAAGATAGTTGTTTTACAACTAAATACTAAAGGACGTGAATCTGGCATATGAGAGTTAAGGACGTGACATTAGTATATTACGTAACCAAGTATTAATTATTCGAAAGATCAATACTTTGTTTTAGATTATAGTTGATTCATTATTTGTCGATGAAGAAAAGAAAACCAAGGACAAGAACTAAAATGGCGAGTGCGAAGGTAACATTTTATGAATCTGGAATTGCAGCTTTGTGAGACATGCCAACTAGTAATCAAGGAGTAATATTTTGTGCAACACAAATCCATGACTCAACGGACTTAGAGATCTATAAAATGGAAATAATTTAACGATAAGGATTTTTTTTTTCAAAATTTGAGTATAAAATGATTATAAGGTGGGTAGGATGTAAGACCACTCTCCAATATTTATTTTTATTTTTGTGCTAAACCAAATTTATATCCCATTTTAATTTTTCAAACTATTAAATTTCATTCTAACCATTTTCTAGTAAATATTTCTAAATAATAATGACTTAGTATTAGTATTACATATATCTTTATTACGTGCTTATTTAAATTTTAGTAGTCTAAACTCTACTTTGGAGAATTCTCTTCCCAACACGCTGGTGTGCATCGAGAGATTTCTGAACGTTTGTCAAATCACGAACGGAGTAAAGGAACCACACGCATGCTCGACCTCATCCCCCTATCTCTACAGAATCTCAACTTAGCTATTCCAACAATTTTTTAATCATTTTGAGATGTAACATGTTTCAAAATTTCCTTAAAAAGAGTTCCTTCACTTTTCTTTTTTGTCCCAAATAATTGTATCTCCTAATTAGTGATCTCTTCTTAATATTTTAGTGACCTAGATTCTTTTATTTAGTTTGCCTATTATTTCCTTGGCTTCATCCAAGACACATATGCATGAGATGTCACTGTATCTCTTCTTATAGGAAGGGATGAGGAAATTTATCGATGTTTCCTTGGGAATTTGTAGTCTGGTCATGTTGTTATATAGGCTGCCCCATTTGATCTGTCTACCCAAGAAATAATGTCTTTCTTACATAAAATATAAAACATAAAACTACATCATTAATAATTATCCTTAGGACATATACTCTTAATATTATCCTTACTAAAAATCTATGTCATAACTTTGGTAGGATGTGGAGGTCTTCAATTCGAAACGCAAGGGATCATCATGAGACTTGACACTTAGAGTGTTGTTCACTTGTTTTTCAATCATCTTGATCTTTTAATACAAAATAATTTAGTACCAACCACTGAGTGAATGTCGCATTTCCAATGTTTCAAAGTTTACTAAAATAAATTATTAGGATACTATAATCAAATTTCATTAAGACCCAATTAAGTAGTTGTTTTTCAACAATCTGATTTGATCTTATAGTCCAAATAATTCCTTTCCAAGATTTAAAACGAACATGTGATCCCAATAGACAAACGGGGAGAAAGAATAAGAAATATTAGTAGTAATTACAATTGATGTTGAAGAAGATAATGTTGGAAAAGAAGCACGGAAACCTTTTCCCAAACCAGAGAGTACCTGCGAGAGGACCGAGCAATACAACGCATGAACCCAAAACAATCACACAAAACAATCTACGCAGACACAGAGAATTTTTGACGTGGAAAACCCTTGCGGAAAAACCACGGGACGATCGGAGTCCAACCCTGAGAAGCCTCTACTAATGGAATAGAAGAATTACACCCTCTACAAACTCCTCCCGATCCAAATCGGATCCCCACAACACTCAGAAGTAAGAACAATGATTACAAGGCTACGAAGAGCGAGAACGACGAGTAGAGATTACCCGAAACACGATCTCCTTCGAAAACGACCTTCAATCCTCCGTCTTCTCTTCCGAAGTTGTAATGGCACTCTTGCCTCCTTCCTCTCTCAAAGTTGTGTTGCCTTTGTGATATGTTGCACTATGAATTAGGGTTGGGAAATCCCAATATAACTTCCTAATTCCGCAGCAAACCTGAACCATTGGATTAGATCCATTGGTAAAAAGTTACCCTAAAATCCGCTTCAGCCCCCGACGACACAGAGTTCGGCCAGAACTCTGTGTCAAGCAAACAACACCTGACGCCAACATTCTGGAATGGCCAGGCCGAGTTCGGCCAGAACTCGGCCTAGGACCGAGTTCGGGCCGAACTCGGCAGACCCAGTCCAGAATCTCCTTCAGGAGCAGCAGCAGCAGCAGTAGCGACTCCGCGTCGCCTACTTCCCGAGCTTCTTCGACACACGAATGGCGCTCGTCGCACTCCGGGGTCTTCTCCACATAGGTTGGGAACCCCACCCACTCCAACAAATCTTCTCCTTCACAACTATGGGGGAGGATGTCATCATCCCGACAACCTGCCTGCAGTACTCAAACTTCCTCCTTGGTAGAATCTTCGTGAACATATCAGCTCCGTTGTCATCTGTATGAACCTTCTCAAGCGCCGTGTCCTTCTTCTCAACCCCATCCCGTATCCAATGATACCGGGTCTCGATGTGTTTGGACCGGCTATGAAACGTCTGATTCTTCATAAGGTGAATAGCACTCTGACTGTCGCAAAGCAAAGTATACTGCTCTTGCTTCAGTCCCATTTCCTGCAGCAGCTTCTTCATCCACAATAGCTCCTTGCAAGCCTCCGTCGCCGCAATGTACTCTGCCTCTGTCGTCGACAAGGCAACATACTTCTGCAACCGCGACTGCCACGACACTGCTCCTTCCGCAAACATCATCACGTAGACCAAAGTCGATCGCCTCGTGTCTACATCTCCAGCCATATCAGCGTCGGTATACCCAACCAGCTTTGGCTCGTCACCACCAAAGGAAAGTCTCCAACCAGCAGTGCCCTGAAGATAACGTAGAATCCACTTGACCGCACTCCAATATACCCTTCCAGGATTTGAAAGATACCTGCTAACCGTACCAACTCCATGAGCAATATCTGGCCTCGTACACACCATAGCATACATAAGGCTCCCCACAGCTGAGGCATATAGAACCCGCTCCATATCTTCCTTTTCGTCCTCGGTAGATGGACACTGTTCCTCAGTGAGCTTAAAGTGAGCCGCGAGGGGGGAACTCACTTTCTTCGACCCGTCCATCCCAAAATGGTGAAGTACCTGGTGAATGTACTTCGTTTGGGACAAGTATAGCAGCTTGGACTCTCTCTCTCGGCTGATCTCCATCCCAAGAATAGTCTTTGCTGCGCCCAAATCCTTCATAGAGAAGGCCGCGCCCAGCTGGCGCTTCAACTCCGCTATCCTAGTGGCATTCCGACCCACTAATAGCATGTCATCTACATAGAGCAATAAAATGATGAAATCATCATCGGCAAAATATCTCATAAATACACAGTGATCCGACGTCGTCCGTGCATAACCATGCTCCCCCATAAACGACTCGAACTTCCTGTACCACTGCCTCGGAGCCTGCTTCAGACCATACAAGTTCTTCCTCAACCGGCAGACCAAATGTGACTTGCCCTTCTCACAGAATCCCTCTGGCTGCTCCATGTACAACTCCTCCTCAAGATCACCGTAGAGGAATGTCGTCTTCACGTCCATCTGCTCGACCTCCAAGTCGAGACTGGCTGCTAATGCTAGCACCACCCGAATAGACGAATGCTTGACGACAGGCGAAAAGATCTTATCATAATCCACGCCTTTCCGCTGACCGTAGCCTTTGACTACCAGCCTCGCTTTGTATCGAGGGCGAGTAGCATCTTCCGTCTGCTTCACTCTGAACACCCATTGATTCTTCAAAGCCTTTTTGCCCTTTGGCAACCGCACCAGAATTGGTGTGCAAGGAACTCATCTCCTCCTGCATAGCCTCCATCCACTCCTGCCTGTGTTCATCTTCCATAGCCTCTGCAAAACTTTCGGGCTCTCCCCCGTCAGTCAATAGCACATACTCATCTGGTGAGTATCTCGTAGATGGTCGACGATCCCTGTCACTCCTTCTCAGTGGAGCCACTGGTGCTGGCTGTATACCGACAGCCTCTGCCCCTTCAGGAACTACCTCTCCGGCATGCTCATCCTCCTGAGGGACACCCTAACCACCATCAGCAGGCTGATGATCAGGTTGGAAGCAACTCCATGTACCGGCTCCTCCATAACTGGATCCTCTACGATGTCCTCTGGAAACTGCTCGAAGCGAAATGACTCTAACTCAGACAATTCCTCAGTCTCAGAAGGCGTCTAGAAATCCTGAGTGTTGGTCATGGTCTGATCCTCGACGAACACCACGTCCCTGCTTCTGTAGAGCTTTCCTTCCACTGGGTCGTAGAGTCTATAGCCAAACTCATCCCGAACGTAGCCGACAAAGACGCATCGCCTCGTCTTCGACTCAAGTTTGGTCCTCTCGTCCTTCGGTACATGTACGAAGGCTTTACAACCAAACGCCCGCAGGTGATTGTATGACGGCTCTTTGCCGTACCATACTTTGTCAGGCACATCACCCTGCAAAGGAGCACTAGGAGACAAATTAATAACATAAGCAGCTGTGAAAAGTGCCTCACCCCAATAACTGCCCGGCAAGTTTGCTTCTGACAGCAAACACCGCACCCTCTCCATCAGTGTCCTGTTCATGCGCTCCGCTACACCATTGACCTGAGGTGTCTTTGGCGGAGTCTTCTGGTGTCGTATCCCTTGCTCTCTGTAATACACATCAAAGGGACCGATGTATTCGCCGCCATTGTCGGACCGAACACACAACAACTTCTTGCCCGTCTCCCTTTCAACAGAGGCCTGAAACTCCTTGAAAGTAGGCAGCACCTGATCCTTGGTCTTTAAGGCATAGACCCAAACCTTCCTGGAACAGTCATCAATAAAAGTTACAAAGTAAGAAGCACCACCAAGAGATTTTACCTTCATAGGACCGCAGACATCCAAGTGAATCAACTCGAGCAACGCCGGCTTCCTCGAACTTGGGTGACTTTGGAAAGACACCCTATTTTGCTTCCCAGCTAAACAGTGCGTGCACTTCTCCAACCTTGTAGACTTGAGCCCCGGAATCACCTTCCTGTTCACCAAGTAGCTCATCCCCTTCTCGCTGATATGGCCGAGCCGTCTGTGCCACAACTCGGTAGACGTATCACTGACTGCGTTCACCTCCTGTGCCCCCTGTGCACTTCCCTCCATATAGTAGAGACCGAACTTCTTGCTTCCTCTGGCAATCACCAACGAACCCCTGGAAAGCTTCCACTGACTATTCCCGAAGAGACTAAAGAATCCCTCGTCATCTAACCTTCCAACCGACACCAGGTTGAAACGGATATCAGGGATATGACGAACATCCTTGAGAACAAGAACCGCACCAGTCTTTGTTCTCAAATGCACATCTCCAACGGCAACCGCCTTCGACACATCTCCGTTGCCCATCTTCAACACGCCACAGTCGCCTGTCGTATAAGTGGCAAACAGTGCCCTGTTGTGAGATACATGTGCTGAAGCCCCTGAGTCCACCAGCCAAGAATTGTCATCGCAGGCGAGGTTAGTAATGACCTCATCACCTACAATGATCATATCGCCTCCATGCATCGAGGCCGTCGCTGTAGTGTTCTCTTCTTGCTTCCCCTTGTCGCCCTTCTTCTCTCTTCCAAGCGAAACAGTTCCGCTTGATATGGCCCTTCTTACCACAATGGTAACACTCTGAGTCCTCGTAACGACCCTTGGACTTCTCCCTGCTCTTGTCTCTGCCATCACCTGGACCCCTACTTTTGCCTCTTCCGCGGCTCTCTGAAACAAGTGCCTCTGAGTGGTGGGATATGGATGAAGTGCCCTGAGAACGTCTCCCCATCTCTTCATTCAACACCCCGCTCTTGGCAAACTCCAGACTGACCACGCCCTCTTCGTTGAACTTGACTCCCATAGAAGATAGCTGGTCAACCACGCCCTGGAACTCACTCAAGTGGTCCGAAATAGACGCCCCATCCTTGTATCGCAGACCCATCATCGTTCGGATCAGGAACAACTTGTTTACCCCGGTCTTCTTCGCATACAAGGATTCCAGCTTATCCCACAACATCTTCGCGTGATCAATATTGGCAACGTGGTTGTACACGTTCTCGTCCACAAACTGCCATATATACCCACACACCTATATATGCTCGAATGTCCAGTCCTCCTCGAATTTATCACTGGGCTTCTCGGATGTAAACACAGGTAGATGCAGCTTCTTGACAAATAGCAAATCCTTCATCTTGCTCCACCAATAATGATAGTTTGTGCCATTAAGATTTACCATGCGCACCGGCTTCGCGTCCATCTCTCCTCTCTGGTTTCTCTGTCAACTACTGACACTCCTTCTGAATTCCAGAACCTGGCTCTGATACCACTCTGATGGAAAAGAAGCGCGGAAACCTTTCCCCAAACCGGAGAGTACCTGCGAGAGGACCGAGCAATACAACGCACGAACCCAAAAACAATCACACAAAACAATCCACGTAGACACAGAGAATTTTTGACGTAGAAAACCCTTGCGGGAAAAACCACGGAACGATCGGAGTCCAACCCTGAGAAGCCTCCACTAATGGAATAGAAGAATTACACCCTCTACAAACTCCTCCCGATCCAAATTGGATCCCCACAACACTCAGAAGTAAGAACAATGATTACAAGGCTACGAAGAGCGAGGAACGACGAGTAGAGATTACCCGAAACACGATCTCCTTCGAAAACGACCTTCAATCCTCCGTCTTCTCTTCCGAAGTTGTAATGGCACTCTTGCCTCCTTCCTCTCTCAAAGTTGTGTTGCCTTTGCGATATGTTGCACTATGAATTAGGGTTGGGAAATCCCAATATAACTCCCTAATCCCGCAGCAAACCTGAACCGTTGGATTAGATCCAGTGGTAAAAAGTCACCCTAAAATCCGCTTCAGCCCCCGACGACATAGAGTTTCGACCAGAACTCTGTGTCAAGCAAACAACACCTAACACCAACATTCTGGAACGGCCAGACCGAGTTCGGCTAGAACTCGGCCTGGGACCGAGTTTGGGCCGAACTCGGCAGACCCAGTCCAGAATCTCCTTCAGGAGCAAACAGCAGCAGTAGCGACTCCGCGTCGCCTACTTCCCGAGCTTCTTCGACACACGAACGGCGCTCGTCGCACTCCGGGGTCTTCTCCACATAGGTTGGGAACCCCACCCACTCCAACAGATAAGAGGGTAAAATCTAGTTAATTCTTAATTCCAGGAAATTTTTTCGTAGAATCTTTCTCCTCTTTCCTTAGAGAAGCCGATTGTACTCCACAATAGACATATCCATGAGCAGGTTTCTCATACATGATGTCGCAATGAGTAGAACAGATCTATTTAGGATTCGACACATGGAACAGATTTTCCTTAACACATTGGTGTATGCAGCTGCAATAGTCTTCTTTCGCCTCCACAAGTGACATCACTGCTACCATAGAGATAATTAGTATTGTGAAAAGCACCTTAATATTATTCATGATTGATGGTGTGAGAGGAAGAAAAGAAATAAAAAAAAGGTTATGCTTGCAATGGTATACAGCTTGAAAGGAGAATCAAATAAGATTTATAACAAGGATTTGCAACGTTAATATTTATTTTTAGTATTATCTGGTTATATTGAGTTCCTATTATTATTATATCTACATGTATATTAGTGTATTTTTAGTATTATATTACGAGATGAGCTCCTATTATTAGGATATCTACAACCATATATTAGTATCTATGAGGTGGAGAAAAATAAGGGAATGAGACTCTTATGACTAGTTGAATTAATGGTATAACCATTACTATGTTTTTTTTGCTTGACAAGTTATTATGACAACTCATTTTTCTTACATATTCCTCATTTGTGTGAATTCATAGGATTGCCTCTAGATTTAAAATGCGCTTTTATGTAAATAATAAGCAACAGGGTAAAAACAAGACGAGAGAAGTATTTATAAAGCTCTAGAAATTTGAATTTTCATTATTAGTGGAGCACATGTAGGATGGATTATGGGTTGCTTATCTTGGCTTATTTTGCTTTTTTTTTAATTTTTTTTATGAAGAGCAACACGAAAGTTTGTTTGATAAGAGTTGTTCCACAAGCAAAAATTTGATAAATAGTTCAATTTGGGACAACCTTTGGGAGGAGTTAGGAGGATGTTATCAAAAGATTTTTGTTCTCATTTTTTTTGAAACAATAACAACCTCAATGACGGTGATAATATGTTGTCCTTCCATTTGAGGGTAGTCAAATTGGGCTACACATCTAAACATTTGCAACTCAAAGTATTTTTATAATTCAAAGTTCTTTGGTGTTCGGCTGAAAGTTCTTATACAAGGCTAATTTTTTTATTAATTCACACAAGTTTATATGCACGTACATTTCACATATCTCAATCATGAATAAATTTTTCTATACTTGAGAAAAGCAGAAGGCACCAAAAGCTCAAAATATATTTTCCTTCATTTTATTCTATACGTAATTACCAAGTTGTCCGACTACAACAAATAAGTGTCTAACGACACTCAAAAAGTGTCGTTAATGACATTCTATAACACTTTTTAAGTGCTATCTAGAGGTGGTATCATAGAAAGTTTCTTTACTTGAAAATATTAAGATGGGCAATATTCGTAAACGATTACATGAAAAAGTATATTACAATACTACAATTATTTAAGGCAAATATTAACAAGAAAATTATCTTAGACTTGAGGAATTGTTGAGAAATGGTAGTTGATGTCGTTATATCCAAGATAGAGTAACGATGTGGATGTTGCTAAAACTGCAATAGACGATTATAAATATTATGCTTAAAATTTTGGAGGGATAAGCTTTAGTAATGGTAAGTAGCTAAGTCTTGACGATGTTGTACGCCTCTATATGAACTAATATGTCGTTGTAAACAAAAGGATGAGGACCACTTTCATATAAATGAGTGGGTGAAGGATGTGAACAAAACTTCAGGTCATGATTGATTCCTTGTTTCTAAGCTATAGCTTAATAAAGATTAGATCCCTGAGGTAATCGAAAATGTAAAATTTTGATCAATAAAGGATTGAAATGATGGACTATGTAGAACTCTCCTTATGATTATAATCCTAAGGTGTGGTAGAAAGACTATAAGAGAAATAAGATATCGAGCTTTTAGGGATCATCTGAATTGCTTGGTTCTAGAATTAGCGGAGGTTGAATACATATATAATCAGACTATCGAGGATTTCACTCTGGAAGATAAAATTTGTTGGAAGATGAGATAGTTGTTTTTACAAGTAAATACTAAAGGACTTGAATATGGCATGTGAGAGTTAAGGATGTGACATTAATATATTACGTAACCAAGTAGTGATTATTCGAAAGATCAATACACTGTTTTAGATTATAGGTTGATTCATTATTTGTTGATGAAGAAAAGGAAACCAAGGACAAGAACTAAAATGGCGAGTGTGAAGGAAACATCTTTTATGAATCTGGAATTGCTGCTTTGTGAGACATGCCAACTAGTGATCAAGGAAGTAATATTATGTGCAACACAAATCCATGACTCGGCGGACTTAGAGATCTATAAAATGGAAATAATTTAACGATAAGGAAATTTTTGACAAAGACAATGTGATTCCAATTTTAGTTGTTTTTAAATTTCGAGTACAAAATGATTATAAGGTGGGTAGGATGTAAGACCACTCCCCAATATTTATTTTTATTTTTCTGCTAAACCAAATTTATATCCCATTTTGATTTATCAAACTATTAAATTTCATTCTAACCATTTTCTAGTAAATATTTCTAAATAAAAATGACTTAATATTAGTATTAATATATCTTTATACGTTCTTATTTAAATTTTAGTAGTCTAAACTCTACTTTTAGAGAATTCTCTTCCCAACAATGCTGGTATGCATCGAGAGATATCTGAATGTTTGTCAAATCATGAATGGAGTAAAGGAAGCACTCGCATGCTCGACTTCAATCCTTCTATCTCTATAGAATCTCAACTTAGCTCAAGATTTTGTATTCCAACAATTTTTTAATCAATTTATAGATGTAACATGTTTCAAAATTTCCCGAAAAAAGAGTTCCTTCACTTTTTCTTTTTTGTACCAAAAAGTGTTGTATCTCTTACTTAGTGATCTCATCTTAATATTTTTGTAACCTAGATTCTTTTATTTATTTTTCCTAATATTTCCTTGGCTTCATCCAAGACACATATGCATGAGATGCCACTGTATCTCTTCTTATAGGAAGAGATGTGGAAATTTATCAATCTTTCCTTACGAATTTGTAGTCAGGTCATGTTGTTATATAGGCTGCCCCATTTGATCTGTCTACCAAGAAATAATGTCTTTCTTACATAAAACATAAAACATAAAACTACAACTTTCATAATTGTCGTTAGTGTTGGAGTGGGTGGGGTTCCAAACATATATGAAAAATACCCGGAGTCGAATTGAGTATTCCTATATATAATAGAAATATTCCAATAAATTTAGATTGGGTATTTCTATATATACTAGGAATATCCCAATGGAGTTGGATTGGGTATTCCTATATAATAGGAATATAACAATGGTTTAGATTGAGTATTCGTACATATAGTAGAATACCTCAATTAGTTGTGGGTTTGAGGCTATATATACTAGGTGTTTACTCACTATAAAACATAGCTCAAAAAGAGAGGAGCAATAATGCTTTACAACTTTTAGGAGAGAGAAAGAATTGATGACTATTATGAAGGAGAGTTCGCTTCAATAATTTTTTGACATCTCTTATTCTTCGGAGTCTACAATTAAATTTTCTTCTTTCAAGTGAGTTGTGGTGATCCGTTTGGATCAGGAGGAGCTTGTAGAGGGTGTATTCTCTTTATTCCATTAGCGGAGGTTCTTCAGGGTTGGACTCCGATCGTCCTGTGGTTTTTTTTTCGCAAGGGTTTTCCATGTCAAAAATTTCTTTGTCTGTAATTTGTGTTTGGCATTTTTGATTTGTGTGCTTTTGCTCGGTTCTCTCGCAGGACTTTTCGGTTTGGGGGAATGGTTTTCGCACTTTCTACCCAATAGAATGGTATCAAAGCTTTGGGTTCAGAGAAGTATCAGGAGTTGACAGTAAAACCAGAAAGCAAAGATGGATGCGAAGCCGGTGCACATGGTAAACATGAATGGTACCAACTATCACTATTGGAGGAGCAAGATCAAGGATGTGCTATTTGTCAAGAAGTTGTATCTGCCGGTATTTGTTTCCAAGAGGCCCAGTGGTAAATCAAAAGAGGACTGGAATTTCGAACATATACAGGTGTGTAGGCACATAAGGCAGTTCGTTGACAGAACGTGTATAATCACGTTGCTAGTATTAAGCATGAGAGGACACTGTGGGATAAGCTAAAATCTTTGGTTGCAAAGAAGACCGGGGTAAATAAATTATTCCTAATCCAGATGATGATGGGTCTACAATACAAAGATGGTACGTCCTTTACGGATCACTTAAGTGACTTCCAAGGCGTAGTTGACCAACTATCCTCGATGGGAGTCAATTTCGACGATGAGGTTCATGGACTTTGGTTGCTATGTACGTTGCCAGACTCGTGGAGACCGTACGAGTATCTATGATCGCTTCTGCTCCGGAAAGCATGGTCAGTCTGGAGTTTGCAAAAAGCGGGGTATTGAATGAAGAGATGCGGAGACGTTCCCACGGTACGTCATCCACATCTCACTCAGAGGTGCTAGTTTCAAAGAGCCGCGGAAGGGGCAAAAGCTGGGATCCAGGTGGTGGTAGAGACAAAAGCAGAGGCTAGTCCAAGGGACGATACGAGGACTCAGAGTGTTACCATTGTGGTAAGAAGGGCCACATCAAGCAGAATTATTTCGCTTAGAAGAGAGAGAAGAAAGGCGACAAGGGGAAGCAAAGTGAAAATACTACAGAGATGGCCTCGGCACATGAAGGCAATATGATCATCATAGGTAATGAGGTTGTCATGAACATCGCCTGCGATGACAATTCTTGGATGGTGGACACAGGTGCTTCAACGTACGTATCTCACAATAGGGCACTAATTTCCACTTATACGATAGGCAACTGTGGAGTGTTGAAGATGGGTAATGGAGATGTGTCAAAGGCGGTTGACATTGGAGATGTGCATGTGAGGGCAAAGACGTGTGCAATTCTTTTTCTCAAAGATGTTCGTCATGTCCCTAGTATCCGTTTCAACCTGGTGTCGGTTGGAAGGTTGGATGACGAGGATTTCTTCAATCTCTTCAGGAATGGTCAGTAGAAGCTTTCCAGAGGTTCGATGGTGATTTTCAGAGGAAGCAAGAACTTCGGACTATACTATAGAGGGGAGTGCACAGGGGACACATAAGGTGAACGCACTCAGTGATGCATCTACCGAGTTGTGGCACAGACAGCTCAGCCATATCAGCAAGAAGGAGATAAGCTACTTGGTGAACAGAAAGGTGATTCCAGGGCTAAAGTTTACAAAATTGGAGAAGTGCACGTACTATTTAGCAGAAAAAAAAAATAGGGTGTCTTTCCAAAGTCATCTAAGTTCGAGGAAGCCGGCGTTGCTCGAGTTGATTCACTTGGATGTTTGCGGTCCTATAAAGGTAAATCCATTAGTGGTTCATCTTATTTTGTGACGTTTATTGATGATTGTTCCAGGAAGGTTTGGGTCTATGCCTTAAAGACCAAGCATCAGGTGCTGCACACTTTCAAAGAGTTTCAGTCCTCTATTGAAAGGGAGACGGGCAGAAAGCTGCTATGTATTCGGTCCGACAATAGCGGCGAGTACATTGGTCCCTTTGATGCTTATTACATAGAGCAAGGGATACGACAATAGATGACTCCACCAAAGACACCGCAGCTCAACGGTTGTAGCGGACCTCACGAATATGATGCTGATGGAGAGGGTATGGTGTTTGCTGTCTGGAGCAAACTTGTCGGGAAGATATTGGGGTGAGGCACTTTATACAGCTGCTTATGTTATTCATTTATCTCCTAGTACTCCTTTGCAGGGTGATGTGCCTGATAAAATATGGTACGGCAAAGAGCCGTCACACAATCACCGACGAGTGTTTGGTTGTAAAGTCTTCGTGCATGTACCAATGGACGAGAGATCCAAACTTGAGCCGAAGACAAGGCGGTTGTCTTTGTCGGTTACGGTCGAGATGAGTTTGGCTATACACTCGACGACCCCGTGGGAAGAAAGCTCTACAGAAGCAGTGACATGGTATTTGTTGAGGATCAGACCATGACCAACACTCAGAATTTTGAGATGCCTTCTGAGGCAGAGGAATTGCCTGAGTTAGAGTTATTTCGCTTCGAGCAGTTTCTAGTGGACATCGCAGAGGATCCAGTTATAGGGTAGCCAGTACATGGTGTTTCTCCCAACCTTGATCATCAGCCTGCTGATGGTGGTTAAGGTAACCCTCAAGAGAATGAGCATGCCAGAGAGGTAGTTCCTGAAGGGGAGGAGGTTGTTGATATATAACCAGCACTAGTGGTTCCGTTGAGGAGGAGCGACAGAGAGCGTCGACAATCTACTACATACTCACCAAATTATTAGAAAGAAGCGCGAAAATCTTTTCCCAAACTAGAGAGTACCTGCGAGAGAACCGAGCAATACAATGCACAAACCAAACACCAAACACAATCCACGTAGACCCAGAGAATTTTTGACATGGAAAACCCTGGCGGGAAAAAACTACAAGACGATCAGAGTCCAACCCTTGAGAAGCCTTCACTAATAAAATAAAGGAGTACACCCTCTACAAACTTCTCCCGATCCAATACGGATCCCCACAACACTTGGAAACAAGAATAATTGATTACAAGGCTATGAAGAACAAAGACGGCGAGTAGAGATTACCCGAACACGATCCTCCTTTGAAAACGGCCTTCAATCCTCCTTCTTCTCTCCCAAAGTTGCTTTGGCACTCTTGCCTATTTTCTCTCTATTTTTCTCAATGTTGTGTTGTGATTAGGGTTAGGAAAAACCATGTATAAACCCCCTAATCTGCAGCAAAACCTGGACTGTTGGATACGATCCAACGGTAAAAAAAATACACTGAAATCAGCCTCAGCCGATCGACACAGAGTTCGGCCAGAACTCTGTGTTTTTGTGAAGAACAGTTCTAGAACCAAGGGGGCAGCATTCGACCGAACTCTGCCTCCCCAGTTCCAAAATGTACTCTGGTAGCTCCCGAGCTTCTTCTTCGTCTCCGAATGGCCTCATCACCTCCTCGAGCTTCTCTGACACACAGACGATGCTTGTCGCACTCTGAGGTCTTCTCCACATAGGTTGGGCCTACTCCAACATTTCTCTCCCTTCACAACTATGTGGAGGAGGTCGTCATCCCGTCGATCTGCCTACAGAACTCAAACTTTGCCCTTGGTAGAATCTTGGTGAACATATATGCTCCATTATCATCTGTATGAACCTTCTTAAGCTCCGCGTTCTTCTTCTCAACCACATCCCGTATCCAATGATACCGAGTCTCGATGTGCTTGGATCAAATATGAAAGGTCTGAATATTCTTCACAAGGTGAATAGCACTCTGACTATTGCAATGCAAAGTATACTGCTTTTGCTTCAGCCCCATTTCTTGAAACAGCTTTTCATCCACAGTAACTCCTTGCAAGCCTACGTCGCAGCAATGTACTATGCCTCTGTCATCGACACGGCAGCACACTTCTGCAATCGCGACTGCCACGATACCGCTCCTCCAACAAACATCATCACATAGCCCGAAGTCGATCGCCTCGTGTCTACATCTCCAGCCATATCAGTATCGGTATATCCAACCAGCTTCAGCTCGTCACCACCAAAAGAAAGTCTCAAATCGGCAGTGCCCTGAAACTACAAGAATAATGACGATTCTTGACGGTTTATAAGTTGATGGTCGTGAAAAACCGTCAAGAAAATGGGTTATCATGACGGATTTAGCCTTACGTCAAGAAATGCCTTATTTTATGTTAATTTAGCAATCTTACAGCATAATAGTTGACGGTTTTAAAGTATCCGTCAAGAAACATCCTTTTATTTAGTGACGGTTCGGTAATAACCGTCAACTAATATAAGCCTAAAAAATTGGCACAATTTTTTCAGCTGCCATTTTGGTAATTTTTTGAAATGTAAATCTATATTGACGATAGACCTTCAATCTCATTCTATTTATTTTCCGACTACTCTCTATTTCTCCCTTATGTCATCCATCAGGCAAAGCCGATGGAGAAGTAGAGCCCAAACGAACAAACCCCTTTTCCCTCTTCATCCTCTTCTTCCTCCTCTTCTTCCTCCTTTCTCTCTCATAAAGATTCTCTCAATCCTAAAATCCTAATCTCCAAATCCATCTAATGTCGTTCCCAAACCCTAATTCTAGATTCATCGGAGTCCAGAGTTTCGTCGACAAAATCCCCTATAATTTCCTTTTCCTCCTTATCCCTTTCTCCCACTCTCAAGAAGAAAAAACCCTAATCCTACAATTCCTTACAGGAATGTCTTTCGCCAATGCACTCTCCATAGCTAGGTCGTAGCCTTATCATCTTATTCCTCCGATTTGGGTTTTGTTGAGTCCTAACGGTCTCTTTTAGTTTTACAGGGTAGCTTGGGGAGGAGGAGGAGGACGACGACGGTGTCGAGCTCCGCCGTCGGCTACATGAGGATGGCGGTTAGGGCGGCGGCTAAGGACGTGGCTTTCGACCAGAAGTCCAGGTCCACCCTCCAGGCCGTTGCCGACAAGCTCGTCGACGCCAGCATCACTCTCGGCCCTCGCGGTACCGAATCCCTTTTCCCATGTACATTCTAATTCGTCGTTAGCTGGAATAGAGAGATTTCACATTTGGAAGACTTTCTTTTTTTCCTTTTTGTCATCGGCTACTGGTGAATAGTTTAGAACGTGTACAGGCTAATTAAAAATACAGAAAATAGTGCCTCTGATTTTTTGTTTTGTTTAAGCTAAAACATATGAGGTACAGTCTCAAGTATTTCTGATGCATGCTTGTTTGATCACGATGTTGTTTTAATGGTTGATGTTCTCTATGTTCCTCCCTGTCAAATAAATTTTGCTGCACCACCATATGCTATCTTTTTGGTGTTTGAACGAACGCAAGGCATCTGTTCCGATATGTTCTATGTCCTTGTCAATCATCGGATAGGTTACTAAAATACAGTTTCACATTCTTTAATGGTACACACTTTCATGCTCATAAAATGCATAACAATTTAAGTTCATCATAGGTATTGAAACTAGTTGTGTTAAGTTGCATGACAGTTGCTATCTTAATTTTTGGTACATCTCAATTGCATTTTTTGAATTTTATTCTACTTCTGAGCAGGATATGCAAGGTTTAATAAACAAAATCACCAAGTCCATGGTAGCTCCTCTTCCAAGTTCATATTCCGGTTCATTGTAAGATCTCATTTTGTTTTAACTTTCTACTATGTTATATCTTATCCGCTCATAGATGGTAGTTTTAAGACTAGACATTTTAATATTATTATTTTTGTTCTTTTGTTTTTTTTAGTAGGGATTGATCAAAAGCATGCTCCGGAAAAGCCCAGAACACAGGCCAAGTGTATGTACCCGGAAATTGTTGTACTTTATATCGTTCATACTATTAATTACTACCTGTCCTTGACAAAATTCCATGGGCCAGGCTGTAGAGTTGCTTAAGCATCCCCACCTTCAACCCTATGTGGTTCAAGTCAATCTGAAGTCCAGCCCTGCCCATAACTCTCTTCCTGTCCCTCATCCTGTGAGAAATTATATAAAGAAAATCAGATTTTCGGATGACGACGACCACTCTGTGTGCAAAGAGAATGATAAAAGGCATCTTTAGGCAATGAGAGGATCTTGAATCAGAGCCAACCTGCCACATCAAGGCGGGATTCAATAAGTTCTACTGGAAGTATAAAATACTATCCAGATTATCATAGTCAACGGACGAGAGATCTATCTGTTGGAAGCCAGGTTGGAGAGTCAGGTGTTACTAAAGCAACCAACAGCAAGGCCAATGTAGCTAATACTACTGCATATACTCCTTGCAAAACCTTCACTACACCAAGGGTGCAGTTAGAACCATCAAAAGCAATGCATACTGGACCAAATCGTAAGGTATTCTCTACACCTATGTCACGCGGATATGGACACGATATTGATACATGATATAGAAAAATAGGAACAAAAGTAATTACCTATGTTACATGAATATGGATATGGGTCCACGGACACGATATTGATCCACACAATCATTTTTGTCGTGTCCGGGCAACAAAGCTCTAGAAATGTGCCTTAGCTAATATATATGCCTCCCATTTTGTTACCTTTAATTGCAGACACGACTTTAAACAGTTCCTAGAATTGCTTGGACAACACTGTCGGATTATACTAGAACTATAAAGAACTTAATAACAAGATATTCAACAGAAGCACAAACTTGTATCTGTATGAAAATGAGGAGGATGGTTACACTCTACTCTTTTATGCTGGTTGATAAAGACCATCTTTATTTCGATCTAGCAGCATCTGCTTAGTTATTTTTTAAAATGTTTGCCATAATGTGGTAAGGACTTACTCCTATCATCAGTTCAGCATATTCATTAGCATCTGCAACAAATAAAGCGCATTCTCTGTTTTTGAAACTTCTGTTTGTACTTCTAATGTAGCTACAACCATCAAGCACTCCAGTGGACAGATTGGCCCGACCCAACCGCAGGGCCTCACTTCCTTAATGTATTTGCCAAGTAAGACATGATGGGGCTTCTGAACCTCTACTTGTTGTGCCTAACTAGCCTTTCATTGCAGCTCTTTCATCAAAATCCAATGTACATTTTCCTGCAGCTCTTTTACCAGTTTCCAATGTAATATTTTTTATTATTCTGAACACATCCTCTTTTGCATACATTCACTACTGTTAGATAACAATTAGTCATAGCATTTCCTGTTTTATCCTTCCTTTGATACTATTACTTGGAAGATCCATCTCAATAGCTTTCTATGATTGACACATACCTTCATAGGGAGATGCTCAGCCTTTATTGGGTTCAGGCAACAAATAGTTGCTGATGTTAGCCCATAGTATGTGACATTGAGATCCACATGATACATGATTTGGTTAAAACTTAAGATATGCAACTTTTGTATTATATAATATAATCCTTCGAGTATCTAAGTATTAGAATCAGATATGGGTATGTTTTGGGCCATTTATCATAGACACTAGTCTGTATAACTTGTAGAATTCAGGTATGTTTTGGGCCACAGAGAAAAGAAGTTTACCCACTGCATTTATGATCTTCAGGTAAGTATTTTGTTACATTTTTTTTCCGAGTATCTAAGTATCAGAATCGAATATGGATACATAATCTGGTGAATTTTATATGCCACATAGTATTTGGGCTTCTGGACACCCTTAAAACTCATCTTTTGTCCTCAATAGTCAAACCTCTTCTTGTAAAATACAACAAAGTATGTTTCGACCATGGTGAAATTTGTTTTTATTTTTATTTTCTTTGTTGGAAATAATGTCATATTCTATATTGTACTTTTTTTTGAATAGGCTTATCATTCATTACCTTCCACTGTATTTTAAAGCCTTTCTTTTGTGTGAACCTGAGCAAGTGGTAGTGGTGGTAGCTTTTTTTTGCCCTCTTCATTTTATGGAACTGTGAGTCAAGAAGACATGTTTGTCTACAATATTACATAGTTTGTCGCTATAATATATTATGTGCATAGGACTTTTTTTCCATACATGCCTCCATAATTTATATTTTGAACCATTAATATGTGTAGCAATAAGCTCACTCCCATTTGAAGGTCCTAGCTTCCATTTTTCCTTCTGACATGATATGGTGTTGAACAGATTCATGGCCTCATCAACATGGTGATTTGTACAAAGTCCATGTAAAAGTATATGATAGGTGTGTAGTTCTAGGGAAGTCCCAGAAGCAATCATTTTATCTTGTATTTCTTTTGTGTCCGCAACTCTTCTAGCTTGGTATAATCCATCTAACATAATATTGTAAGTAGCAAGTGCTTGTTGCAGTCCCTTACAAGGCATCTCATCAAAAAGGTATCTAGCTCAAAAACTTTAAATGGTGAGACAATCTCTTGTTTATCTTGCTCTATATTTTGGGAAAGTTGACTCTTGACATAATGATGAGTGCTCAGTAAATAAAACCAAGAGAGTTAGGTAGATTATGCCATTTTGATGCCAAAGTCCCTAACTACATAAAAATAATGTACTATATAATCATGTTTCCTGTTGTTTTATCTGTACTTATGCTACTTGTTTTGTTTTATTTTATTTTATTTTATTTTATTTTGTTAGGGAGACTAACATGGGGTATCAGACATAGGGTATAAGGCAATATGGAAACATGAGTATCCGAGTCAGCTGGCTTATTGACTCAGGTCTTAGCTGACTCAGATACGTCCATATTGTTCAGTACGGCTAGCCTTCATATTCTTATAAAGTGATTCAAATTGTGTGTGCAGCAATAAAATCAATCTGTATTGATAATTCTATAATAGTGAGTTCAATATTTATATAAGAACTGTATATTGATAATTTGTTTTTTGTTCTCTCAGGAACTTGCTGAAAAATGAAGGTTCATGCATGTTGTGAATAGGGGAATGTTGTGGACATGAGAGGGATGTGCTCCGGTCTGGTCTGCTACTTTTTTGTTTCATTTGTATGATTATCAAATGTGGTTGGATTATGTTTTGTGGTGTGGACGTTTAAGTTGTATGGAAACTACAGATGTGGGATATGTGTACTGGTTGGATTATGTTGTGGTTGGACAAGTAATGGATGTTTGTGGTGGGACGTGTATTGGAAGTTTTTTGGTGTATGAACAATATAGTTTGTTAATATAAAAATTGGATTTTATAGTAATTTGATGTATGTGTAACTTCTGGTTTGATATTATGTGTGTTTGATTAATATTATATAATTCTTGACGAAATTTTGGCAAGCTTCTCTTGACGGTTGTCAAACGTCAATTTTAATTCAAATCATGTTGCATAATAGTCTGTGAATAAATGCTTTTCTTGACGGCTAAAGGCCGTCATCTATGCCAGAATCAAGAAAAGTTTTTGTCTATGTTGACGGTTTCTAAATACTGGTATTTTGACGGCTAAAAACAGTCAAGAAAACTACTTAATATGACGGCCAAATACCGTCAAGAAAAGCCCTGTCAGCGACCGTCAAGAAAAGGGGGGTCTTTTTTTGACTCTGGCCTAGTTGACGGATCTGCAACCGTCAAGATACACATTTCTTGACGGGGAATCACCGTCAAGAAAAACCCTTATTCTTGTAGTGTAAAGATATCATAGAATCCACTTAACCATACTCCAATGTACCCTTTCAGGATTTGAAAGATACCTACGAACTATGCCAACTACATGAGCGATGTCTGGCCTCGTGCGCACCATAGCATACATAAGGCTTCCCACAGCTGAGGCATATAGAACCCGCTCCATATCCTCGTTAGATGAGCTTAAAGTGGGCCGCAAGGGATAACTCACTTTCTATGACGCGTTCATCCCGAAATGTTGAAGTACCCGGTGAATGTACTTTATTTGGGACAAGTGTAGCATCTTGGTCTCTCTCTCGGCTGATCTCCATCCGGATAGTCTTTGCAACACCCAAATCCTTCATAGAGAAGGCCACGCCCAGTTGGCGTTTCAACTCCGCTATCCTAGTGGCATTCCGATCCACTAATAGCATATCATCAACATAGAGCAATAAATTGATGAATTCCTCCTCAGAAAAGTACCTCACAAATACACAGTGATCCGACGTCGTCCGTACATAACCATGCTCCCCTATAAATGACTCGAACTTCCTGTTCCACTGCCTCGGAGCCTGCTTCAGTCCATACATGCTTGTCACGACCCGCACCCGCTTTTCGGATACGAGACGTGTCCAAACCAGCCTACGCCGCAGAGTCGGCGGTAGAACGCTGTCAAGCCCGCAAGAAATAAATGCTCATAATATCACAATTGCTGTTCATTCACATTTTTAAATTTATTACAACATTTACAACATTTACATTTAAAGAAATTACAAGATTTTACAATTAATGAAATACTACAACTGCTATCTATTTTTAGGTTGTCTTCAGCATACCCAAGTCTTCCCCAGTACTAAGAGTGATAGCGGCTAAACCTGAAAAATATTGGTTTTCAGTCAGGAATGGAACAAGTACACAAACCGACGACAATGCGAAAACACAATAGAATTAACAAGACATGAAAATAGCATATGAGATATCAAAACTGGTAAATAACTGATGACATAGCACGATAGAGAAGAAAATAAGGAAAAACTAATAAAAGACATCTATCTAGGTGGTGTGAAATATCCTTTCGACATGTGAACGGCTAGGGGGTAAAATCCGGCACACTGCACGTGTCGTGTGCAGCGGCTATCGTTCAAGAATAGACATTTTGGGTATATTTTTGGGTAATCCACATGTCTACTAAGATATTTCTCCTTCCGACTACTCCGTGTGACGAGCGTGTCAACAAGCAACAAGATGTATGTATAGACATGAAATAAAAACACTACTATGAATCGGAAAGCAATCAGAAAGTGCACTTGCCTGAGGGCCTTAGCTGATGGAACCAATAATGCCGTTGCGTTCAGAATGGTCCAATTAGCCTATGGTCGTTATGGTGTAGTCAGAATCACAAGTAATAAGAACATATGACTAGTCGCGATTAAGGACAATCTAATCTTTAAAAAGAGAAAATCTAATTAGAAAGAATTGTATTTATTTAGATAATATTTATAGACTAGTTGGAACTCATATATATTTTATGAAAACTAATTCTTACTAATTACTTGAAAAATCAAGCTAAAATCCTTAATTTATCAAATATAGCTTTCGAGCCAAACTATATTAGGAAATGACTGGAAATGCTATAATATTACTTATAAGTCAAAATTATATTCTAAAATACAATAAATTACAATAATATGTTTTAAACATATCATATAAACAATTAACAATATTTATAAACTACTTAGAATTATATTGAGAAAATTAATTTATAGTGGCAATTATATTATAGTAAAGCAAGTAATCCTTTAATTATTATTACTCAAAATAATAAGATAATATATTATATCAGGAACTATATATAATTCTTCTTCTTTTTTTTTAAAACACATTGTAGAACACACATATATATAAGGTCCACTAATTACTTATATATAAACAAGCCCATAAACCTTAATATTGAAAACCCATTAAGGAAGCCCTTGTTAGATATTAGAGCCCAAATTGCAAATTTGTAATAAAAATACGCAAATAAATATAATAACTATTTTAGCAAATACAAGCCCAAAATTATGATTATATAATATAATAATTCTTTAGGGAAAACCCAAGCCTACTATTATTCATTAAACTCCAAAAAAGGACAAGGCATAAAATCTGTCCAAAAATAGTACCTTTGATAAGAGCCCAAAACAATTTCTCATATGGCTTAATGACAATAATAATATTAATATAATTATGCTGATTTTGCTTAATGATAATAATTCTTAACAATACACCTTTACTTGTACTACCACCAATAATATACATATGTGCTGATATTTGCATATACTATGATAATAATATATAAAATAACTTCACCTACTCCCGTACTTTATTGCTAAGAAAAGAAAATAGAAAGCACAGGGGGAGGAGAAGTGGAAGAAGAGAAGGAGAGTGCCATACCAGCACGACGCGGCGGAGAGCGCGAGTTGTGCTCGGCGGAGAGTGGTCGAACGAGATGCGACCGCGTACAGCGCGACACAGCTGGCCTGGCGCATGTGGCGAACGGAGGCGGCGGCCGATCATAGCCAAGGGCGCTGCAGCGGTCATGCGTGCTCACGACGGACGGCGGCTCGACGAGGCAGGGTCGAGGGAGGAGCTCGACGGCGTGCTCTACTGTGGGGTGTCGACTTTTGGCTAGGGCTGTGTCGCTTTGGGCACGGGAAGGCGGTCCGGTTGACGGCGCAGGTTGTCCGGCCAGAAAGGACGTCGGCGTCGAGGGAGGGCTGGCCGTTCTGTTGCGCGCCGCCGCGGCCTTGGCCGGTGACTGGCGGCTGTGCCACGACGGGGAGGTTCGCCTGCGTGGTAGGGAAGATCGGAATCCACGGCGAGTTCGACAGCATGGAGAATCTCATCTCGGAGATAAGGACGAACGCCTACAACTCTCCGCTCGAAGGAGTATACATCGGAGCCCTGAGAAACTACGGAAGGAGAGGGAAGCTCCAGCACGCGGTGGATACGTTCAAGAGGATGGACCTCTACGGAACATGCCAGAAAGAGGGTACGATGTCAACGCCATAACGTATTGTATCGGCGCTAGGGTTTTGGTGTAACCACTCTCTCCCTCTCGGCCCTCTCTCTATATATATAATGTTTAACCACAGCTGTTGAGCGGCCAGGTTCGGGTTGCTCAGGCCTGAGCGGTGGGCTCGGCTGGGTTTGAGCCCTGGGCCGTGGGCCTGGGTCTGGGGAGTTCGGGTGGGACCTGGTCGGAATTGCTTATGTGTTTCTCAGCCGAACCAACAATTCATCAGTGAACCACTAGCATCAATTCACAATAGTCAGCAGACAACCAATACAAGTTGTGATATGCTCATCTTTTCTTACTTACAAATATTTTGGTATCAAAGCTTATGTGTATGTCAACCTGTCATGGGACTTATGTGGATTTCAAGATTTTGCACTTTAGCAAACTAAGGCTTGTGATATGTTCAATTATATAAATATTTATATATCTATACCTATATGTATATACATGCAAATATATTTATATATACACGAACACACATATATCTTGTATACTTCTTTGCATTTACTCATATGTAATATATTTTATATAAATACCCATACACACATTTATTTCTATACGTAACATATCAATATTAATATACATATATATATTTTACCAATCTCGATATATCAATATTAATATATATACTAAAATAAAGAAATAACATCAGATATTAATAACTATAATACAAACAACAGCCTAATTTATTCAACAAGAGCCTTCAATTACTTATTAATACATAATAATAATCAGAAGCAATAAATCTATAATGGTGTATAGACCCTTTATGTACAGTCTAAAATCACCATATAAATAAAATGGATTAATAATAAATTATTTTATAATTTTGGGAAGGGGAGCTACAAATCTACCCATCTTAAAATAATTTCGCCCTCGAAATTCTAACTCGTAAACATGCCAAAAATTAAAACATAAAAATTAAAGCCACTATTACCATAATATCCTCGAATTTTAATTCCTCAGAACTATTTATATCCCCCTCCTAGCCATTTCGTAACTACGGATCATCGAGGACTTCTACCCACCTTTGGTCACACTACTCCTCAAACTAAACTTTTAAAATCTTCTAACTGGTTGCTAACAATTCTACCATCAAATATCTAGGCATATGGTATCTATAGTCCTCTCGTATCTATCAAGTAACCCACAATTTAACGTGCAACAAAATTTACACTAGTAGTTGAAAAATATTGATAAACTCCAGTATGCATGACTATTCGTCGCTCCGAAGTAGAGAGGACAGGAAGATAAGGCAGAATAATCGGGAGCAACTGTGAAGTTTCGAGAGCAGTGGAGAGTATCTAATGTTACAGGTAGAAAGGAAGTTTATGAACCCCTGCCTTATTTGTTAGATTGGGCTACTCTAGTCCAGTCACCTGCTAAATCGAAGAACCCTTATTTCTTAGAGTGGCCTGCCATCAGTGCAATACAAAAGTCTCATTCTTGAAATTCCAATTCCAACAAGGTTTCATAACATAACGGAATTTGAGAAATCAAGATTGTGGTCTAAAGGGGTTCTCTATTTGGACATCAGTCGTTTGTTGGATGATCATTGGGTTTCAATCTACATGGACTGGACAAGATCCCCATGATAAAACTGTTTCTACTAGTTAGGATAACCTAGAATAGGTTTCTACCCAAGGGGTTGAGCTAGTTGCCAGTCAAGTTGGTTAGCTAGGTCCCTCAAGCCCAAAAATTACATCTTTCGTGACTTTTGTGTTTATGTGGAACATGAGGCCTCATTTGGGCGTCATACTAGTGGCATGTGCGTAGTGGTTTCGAGTAAATCACAACCATATATTGGGTCGAATGTACTGAGTCAAGGTTGAGGCTCTAGTGGAAGTCAGAAAGTACACCAGTGTTGTGGTAAGGGTTATAGCTAGTCCTTTTTGTCCTGAAAGTCGTACCTCAAAAATAGAGTACAAGGGGACGGATTTGAGTGGGACAAGATATACTTAGATGAAGGTGGACTCGTCTAGATCTTGCATATGAAGTTTGTTGGAAGATAACAGCTGGTCTCGTGCTCCAAATATTAATGACACGAGCGGGGACCCAAAATAGTCTAAGTGGAAAGTGGGAGTCCATGGGGCACTAATTATCATCTTAATGGAAATTATTCCAATTAACCGATAATCCTTGTATATCCAAAATTTTAGAAGGCTTACAGTCTACCCACCTTAGAGGCTAGGATATGGTGGCAGGGTTCCTGTCACAGGGCTGGCCGATGGTAGCTACACTTGCATATACAACTATCATAGTCATGAGAATACTCTGTATCTATCTATCAGTTACGAGTTTTCATCTTTCCAATCAGCGAAAGACAAAAACAATAAAGAGTTCAATAGATGTCGCTAAATATAATTACGTGATTCAAAGGCGAATATATAATTCAAGAGGAATTGTCAAGCAATCACGGATGAGATCCTGGATATCTATATCTCTATATCTCAGTCCACGTAGGGTAATTAAATGAAGAGCGGACCAAATGCATCATGGTTGATCAGACCGTAATACAATGATTCTGATTAGTCAATATATTAGCGGGCGTCCCCAATAAACATATGTCTCGAATCAAGCTCGATAAAAGAGTAAGCTTGCAAAACTAGGCTGTAATAGCAACATTGGTCAAGATAGACAAAATATAAATAGGCGAGATTTTTGGAAAGGAGACACAATAGTTCGAGTTTTGAGAAAATCAAATTCTTACCTGGTGTTATTGTTTATACAGTCTTCCTACTATCTTCCTATCAATAAGGCCTTGGTTGGCTAATGAGTTATGGAACTCTAAATTCTACATTCTAGGTAACTTATTAATGTCAGTCAATTACCCTGTCAATAGATCACAAGAACCACATAACGCTAGGTTGGGAGACACGCTATTCAACTTACAGAACTTACACTAGTATTGGTTTTGGATCTTAGGGCATACATGGCAGTCCCTATCCTCTATAGTATCCTAAACTTGTAATCACGTCTGAAGTCAGTTCACCGAGAATTATGCCTCGTCTGTATACTCTGGCTGTGACAACCCTTGGTTCCGTGATTCAGGTATAATAAGCTATCAGGTACTCTACCTTATATTGGCACAAAGGTATCTAAGATCTAAGAGGTCAACTAAGACATAGTTTTAGTAACGTTCAATAACCTATGATCCTCAAAATGGTTTCATTTCTATGGGTTGTGCCTCGCCAGTGCGCTGCTGGCTGCAGTGAACCCACATCTCCACTCTCAGCTAATTGATGACAGTGCGCTGTTGTCTGACTATTATTAGTTAACTAATACTCCTTTAACTATATTCTTAAAAATTTCATGAGCTTCTAGAGATCCAAACAAGTTGACTAAGAATAAAGCGTAGGTATTTGTCCTATCAGTCGTAACATTTAAAATAAAAGAGTTAATATGGAGATATAACTAAAGACAAAAGAGATACAAACATTCTAGTATTTATTTTATATGCATTTCTATGGTTGGAGGAAAATCTCAAATCAATATACCTCGATATTCGCACACGAATTGCAGAATCAGAAATTATAAACTAAATCCTTACAGCAAAAGAGAATTTAGATAGGCAATTCTAATTTACGCTATAAGATTTATATCTAATAAAGCAAAAAGAAATTAAACAGTTCGTCAAGATCAAAGCCTTAATTATAGGTAAGCCTAACTTACCAAGTGAATAGCATATCTGCATGGGTCATATTGTCATATCAAAGTAAGAGTGTACCTACAGGGTTCTAGCAAGCAATCTAAATTTAATAATTCTAAATTGTATGGCCTAATTAATAACCTTAGCTACCCAACCGGTCAATTTAAACAAGGAACTCCTAGTCCTAGTCATTCTCTTAAATCATTTTAATCCTAATTGTGAATGAACATTTCCTGGGCACAGGCTCGCAAAAGTACGACTAACGTACCATTACGAGTTCGCAATAATTTGCGAAGACTGACCTGCATGGGCCACCACAAAAACTTGTTACGACCAGCACCCGCTTTTTGGATACGAGACGTGTCCAAGCCAGCCTACGCCGTAGAGTCGACGGCAGAACACTGTCAAGCCCACAAGAAATAAATGCTCATAATATCACAATTGCTGCTCATTCACATTTCTAAATTTATTACAACATTTACAACATTTACATTTAAAGGAATTACAAGATTTTATAATTAATGAAATACTACAACTGCTATCTATTTCTAGGTTGTCTTCAGCATACCCAAGTCTTCCCCAGTGCTAAGAGTGATAGCGGCTAAACCTAAAAAATGTTGGTTTCCAGTCAGGAATGGAACAAATACACAAACCGACGACAATAAGAAAACACAATAGAATTAACAAGACATGAAAATAGCATATGAGATATCAAAACTGGTAAATAATTGATGACATAGCACGATAGAGAAGAAAATAAGAAAAAACTAATAAAAGACATCTATCTAGGTGGTGTGAAATATCCTTTCGACATGTGAACGGCTAGGGGGTAAAATCTGGCACACTGCACGTGTCGTGTGCAGCGGCTATCGTTAAAGAATAGACATTTTGGGGATATTTCTGGGTAGTCCACATGTCTACTAAGATATTTCCCCTCCCGACTACTCCGTATGACGAGCGTGTCAACAAGCAGCAAGATGTATGTATAGACATGAAATGAAAACACTACTATGAATCGGAAAGCAATCAGAAAGTGCACTTGCCTGAGGTCCTTAGCTGATAGAACCAATAATGCCGTTGCGTTCAGAATGGTCCAATTAGCCTATGGTCGTTATGGTGTAGTCAGAATCACAAGTAATAAGAACATATGACTAGTCGCGATTAAGGACAATCTAATCTATAAAAAGAGAAAATCTAATTAGAAAGAATTGTATTTATTTAGATAATATTTATAGACTAGTTGGAACACATATATAGTTTATGAAAACTAATTCTTACTAATTACTTGAAAAATCAAGCTAAAATCCTTAATTTATCAAATATAGCTTTTGAGCCAAACTATATTAGGAAATGACTGGAAATGCTATAATAGTACTTATAAGTCAAAATTATATTCTAAAATACAATAAATTACAATAATATGTTTTAAACATATCATATAAACAATTAACAATATTTATAAACTACTTAGAATTATATTGAGAAAATTAATTTATAGTGGCAATTATATTATAGTAAAGCAAGTAATCCTTTAATTATTATTACTCAAAATAATAAGATAATATATTGTATCAGGAACTATATATAATTCTTCTTCTTTTTAAAACACATTTTGGAACACACATATATATAAGGTCCACTAATTACTTATCTATAAACAAGCCCATAAACCTTAATATTGAAAACCCATTAAGGAAGCCCTTGTTAGATATTAGAGCCCAAATTGCAAATTTGTAATAAAAATACGCAAATAGATATAATAACTATTTTAGCAAATACAAGCCCAAAATTATGATTATATAATATAATAATTCTTTAGAGAAAACCCAAGCCTACTATTATTCATTAAACTCCAAAAAAGGATAAGGCATAAAATCTGTCCAAAAATAGTACCTTTGATAAGAGCCCAAAACAATTTCTCATATGGCTTAATGACAATAATAATATTAATATAATTATGCTGATTTTGCTTAATGATAATAATTCTTAACAATACACCTTTACTTGTACTACCACTTATAATATACATATGTGCTGATATTTGCATATACTATGATAATAACATATAAAATAACTTCACCTACTCCCGTACTTTATTGCTAAGAAAAGGAAATAGAAAGCACAGGGGGAGGAGAAGTGGAAGAAGAGAAGGAGAGTGCCTTACCAGCACGATGCGGCGGAGAGCGCGAGTTGCGCTCGGCGGAGAGTGGTCGAACGAGATACGACCGCGTACAGCGCGACACAGCTGGCCTGACGCATGTGGCGAATGGAGGCGGCGGCCGATCATAGCCAAGGGCGCTGCAGCGGTCATGCATGCTCACGGCGGACGGCGGCTCGATGAGGCAGGATCGAGGGAGGAGCTCGGCGGCATGCTCTAATGTGGGGTATCGACTTTTGGCTAGGGCAGTGTCGCTTTGGGCACGGGAAGGCGGTCCGGTTGACGGTGCAGGTGGTCCGGCCAGGAAGGACGTCGGCGTCGAGGGAGGGCTGGCCGTTCTGTTGCGCGCCGCCGCGGCCTTGGCCGGTGACTGGAGGCTGCGCCACGGCGGGGAGGTTCGCCTGCGTGGTAGGGAAGATCGGAATCCACGGGGAGTTCGACAGCATGGAGAATCTCATCTCGGAGATGAGGACGAACGCCTACAACTCCCCGCTCGAAGGAGTATACATCGGAGCCCTGAGAAACTACGGAAGGAGAGGGAAGCTCCAGCACTCGGTGGATACGTTCAAGAGGATGGACCTCTATGGAACATGCCAGAGAGAGGGTACGACGTCAACGCCATAACGTATTGTATCGGTGCTAGGGTTTTGGTGTAACCACTCTCTCCCTCTCGGCCATCTCTCTATATATATAATGTGAAACCGCAGCTGTTGAGCGGCCATGCTCGGGTTGCTCAGGCCTGAGCAGTGGGCTCGGCTGGGTTTGAGCCCTGGGCCGTGGGCCTGGGTCTGGGGAGTTCGGGTGGGACCTGGTCGGAATTGCTTATGTGTTTCTCAGCCGAACCAACAATTCATTAGTGAACCACTAGCATCAATTCACAATAGTCAGCAGACAACCGATACAAGTTGTGATATGCTCATCTTTTCTTACTTACAAATATTTTGGTATCAAAGCTTATGTGTATGTCAACCTGTCATGGGACTTATGTGGATTTCAAGATTTTGCACTTTAGCAAACTAAGGCTTGTGATATGTTCAATTATATAAATATTTATATATCTATACCTATATGTATATACATGCAAATATATTTATATATACACGAACACACATATATCTTGTATACTTCTTTGCATTTACTCATATGTAATATATTTTATATAAATACCCATACACACATTTATTTCTATACGTAACATATCAATATTAATATACATATATATATTTTACCAATCTCGATATATCAATATTAATATATATACTAAAATAAAGAAATAACATCAGATATTAATAACTATAATACAAACAGCAGCCTAATTTATTCAACAAGAGCCTTCAATTACTTATTAATACATAATAATAATCAGAAGCAATAAATCTATAATGGTGTATAGACCCTTTATGTACAGTCTAAAATCACCATATAAATAAAATGGATTAATAATAAATTATTTTATAATTTCGGGAAGGGGAGCTACAATGCTCTTCCTCAACCGGTAGACCAAAATGACTTGCCCTTCTCACAGAATCCGTCTAGCTGCTCCATGTATAGCTTCTCCTTAAGATCACCGTGGAGGAATACCGTCTTCACGTCCATCTTTTCGACCTCCAAGTCCAAACTAGCTGCCAATACAAGCACCACCCGAATAGACGACTGCTTGACGAGTGTCGAAAAGATCTCATCATAATTCATGCCTTTTCGCTGACCGTATCCTTTAACTACCAGCCTCGCTTTGTATCGAGGGCGAGCAGCATCATCCGTCTTCTTCACTCTAAACACCCATCAATTCTTCAAAGCCTTCTTGACCTTTGGCGACCGTACCAGCTCGTAAGTAGAATTGGCGTGCAAGGAACCCATCTTCTCCTACATAGCCTACATCCACTCCTGTTTGTGTTCGTCTTCCATAGCCTCTGTAAAAATTTTGGGCTCTCCCCCGTCAGTCAGTAGCATATACTCACCCTGTGAGTATTTTGTAGATGGTCGACGCTCTCTGTCGCTCTTTCTCAATGGAGCCACTGGTGCTGGCTGTAGACCAACAACCTCCCCCCTTCAGGAATTGCCTCTCAGGCATGCTCATCCTCCTGAGGGACACCCTGACCACCATCAGTAGGCTGATGATCAAGGTTAGGAGAAACTCTATGTACTGGCTCCCTCATAACTGGATCCTCTGCGATATCCTCTAGAAACTGCTCGAAGCAAAATGGCTCTAACTCAGTCAATTCCTCAGCCTCAAAAGGTGTCTTGAAATCCTGATTGTTGGTCATGGTCTGATCATTGACGAATACCACGTCCCTGCTTCTGTAGAGCTTTCTTTCCACTGGGTCGTAGAGTCTATAGTCAAACTCATCCCGACCATAGCCGACAAAGATGGACAACCTTGTCTTCGGCTCAAGTTTGGACCTCTCGTCCTTCGGTACATGTACGAAGGCCTTACAACCAAAAACTCGCAGATGATTATATAACGGCTCTTTGTCGTACCATACTTTGTCAGGCACATCACCCTACAAAGGGGTACTAGAAGATAAATTAATAACATAAGCAGCTGTGAGAAGAGCCTCACCCCAATAACTGTCTGGCAAATTTGCTTATGACAGCAAATATCGTACCCTCTCCATCAGTGTCCTGTTCATGCGCCCCGTGACACTATTAAGCTGAGGTGTCTTAGGCGGAGTCTTCTGGTGTCGTATCCCTTGCTCTCTGCAATAAGCATCAAAGGGACCAATGTATTCGCCACTATTGTCGGACCGAACGCACAATAACTTCTTGCCCGTCTCTCTTTCAACAGAGGCCTGAAACTCTTTGAAAGTGGATAGCACCTGATCCTTGGTCTTTAAGGCCAAACCTTTCTGGAACAATCATCAATAAAAGTTACAAAGGAAGAAGCACCACCAATAGATTTTACCTTCATAGGACCGCAGACATCCGAGTGAATCAACTCGAGCAACGCCGGCTTCCTTGAACTTGGTTGACTTTGGAAAGACACTCTATTTTGCTTCCCAACTAAGCAGTGCATGTACTTCTCCAACTTTGTAGACTTGAGGCCTGGAATCACTTTCCTGTTCAACAAGTTGGTCATCCCCTTCTCGCTGATATAGCCAAGCTGCCTGTGCTACAACTCGGTAGACGCGTTAGAAATTGCGTTCACCTTCTGTGTCCCCTGTGCGCTTTCCTTCATATAGTAGAGAGCGGACTTCTTATCACGACCTGCACCCATTTTTCCGGATACGAGACGTGTCCAAGCCAGCCTACGCCGCAGAGTCGACGGTAGAACGCTGTCAAGCCCGCAAGAAATAAATGCTCAAGAAATAACATTTGATGCTCATTCACAATTCTACATTTATTACAACATTTATAATTAAAGAAAAATACAAGATTTTACAATTAAAGAAATTGATACAATTGCTTTCTATTCTAGGTTGTCCTCGGCATACCCAAGTCTTCCCAATGCTAACAGTGATCGCGGCTAAACCTGAAAAATGTTGGTTATCCAGTCAGGATTGGAACAAGTGCACAAACCGACGACAATGCAAAACACAATAGAATTAACAAGACATGAAAATAGCATATGAGATATGAAAGCTGTAAGAAAACTGATGACATGGCACGATAGAGAAATAAATAAGGAAAAACTAATAAAAGACATCTATCTAGGTGGTGTGAAATATCCTTTCGACATGTGAACGGCTAGGGGATAAAATCCGGCACACTGCACGTGTCGTGTGCAGCGGCTATCGTTCAAGAATAGACATATTGGGATATTTCTGGGTAGTCCACATGTATACTAAGATATTTCCCCTCCCGACAACTCCGTGTGACGAGCGTGTCAACAAACAGCAAGATATATGTATAGACATAAAATGAAAAGACTACTATGAATCGGAAAGCAATCAGAAAGTGCACTTGCCTGAGGTCCTTAGCTGGAGAAACCGACAATTCCGTTACGTTTGGAATAGTCCACTTAGCCTAGGGTAATGTTCGGGTTGCAAGAAATAAGAAATTATCGATTAGTCGTGATTAATGATAATCTAATAATTTAAGGAAGATTTCTAACAAAAACAAAAATATATTTATAAATCATTTTATGAGAAATATATATAAACTTATTTTGAAAATACATAATACTACTTCGAGACCCATTTCAAGTACGTAGAGTTTGATAATTAATATATATATATTGTTCTTTTTTATAAAACCAAGTATATATGTATATATATACATGTTTTCCTGTTCAAAAATAATACTTAGAAGTCTATTAGGTACTTATTCTTTTAAGAAAGTAATGTATTAAATATTATTAGTCAAGATAAATAACATATACATAGTTTTAGAAAGTATTTATAAAAGCAAATTTTAGAAATCATATTAGAAATACGTAAGAGTCCCCAAATATATTTTGAAAGCCCAAAGTATACTAATCCTACATAAATAATAACTAAGCCCATTAATATTCAACATTCTTACTATGTATTTGCCCCTTTAGTCCAAAATAATTCCTTGATAATATATATAAATATCAATACAATTATTGGATGATAAGGAAAATTATGACTAATATCAAATTAGTAGCTTGCTAATTATCTAAGCTAACTAATCTAACATTAACCAAAAATCAAACCTTCTGTTGGGCCGCTGAGCCCAGCCCATTAAATAACTTCAAATAATTATAGCCCTGGTAACTAAAATGAAACAGTATACACATAGGACTAGGAAGAAAATAGAGATTTAAAACCCCTAGAGCCCGGCCCAAATACTAAATCTTAGGCCCGGCCCATTATTATTGACCTCTCCATCCAAGCTCTCTTCTGTGAAGAGAGAGAGAGAGGGCACGAATTACTCGGGAGTAATTCAAAGAGGAAAGGAGGAAGAAGAAAAGGAAGGTACTCACCGAGCGAGGGGTTCTTTCCGAGCTCGTCGGGCGGCGCAGCTGTCCTCGAGGCGGTCAGAAAGAGTCGAGGAGTGGGCGGAGCTCGGCGCTCGCGGCCGGGCGCGACGAAGGTGCGGGTCTCGTTGAGCGGTGGCGAGGAGGAGTTCGAGTCCAGATCTGGGACTCCGGCGCCGCCGCTGGCCGCGAGAGAGTGAAGAGGGCGGGGTTTCGGTGGAAGGAGGCGCCAGCGAGGGCGGCGCTCGGCGGAGACGACGATGGCGACAGCGTTGGTGAGCCGGGAAGCAGCAAGGAGGCCCGGTAGGCGGGAACGACCGTCGGCGTCTGCGGGTTAGGTTGGTTTCAATTTTAGTTTGTTTTGATGCTGTCTCCGGTGTGTCGGACACAGTGGGATGGATGTATGGTATTGGTATGGACTGGACAAGGAATTGGATAAAGCCACGGACACACGGGTCCGGACACGGTGATATCTGTGGTGGACACGGACACTTTGGCACAGGATCGGTTATTTGCTATTGTTGTTGCTGTTGTAGTCCAGTCGGTCACGTCGACGACCGGTCAATGGCAGTACGGGGATGAACGGTTGTATGTGCATACAGATCAGCCAAGGATTGTCGGGGTCGTAGAAACTCATCGACCTCGGGTGTGGCTGGTGATGATGCTACATGGCTCGACGGAAGGGGAAGGCGTGGCTTCGTTCCCAGCAAGGGCTGTCACAGAGCTCGGCATGGTTCTGGTGATGGTGGTAGGGATGATGGTCTAGGAAAAACTTTTGTAGATGGGAAAGTTTCCTTTGAATACGTATTATAACAGAGAAGCCCTATATAATCAGACTATAGATAAATGTAAATCCTAGGGAGATTTAGAAGTAATATTCTAGTTCGATTCCTTTCATGGATTTGAATATACAATCGATTGAAATGATTTAACTCCAAAATAAACCGAAGTCCTCATATAAATTTAAATATAATTTAAATACAAATTATTCCAATCGCGATACTATAGACGGTTACTATAATAATATAAAATATTATTCTATATTATCAAATAATTTCAAACATACAAATCCAAATCAAATCAGCGATAAACATAAGAAATTTAAAATAATATTTAAAGGTTTATCAAAACAATTTAAGACATATCATTCCAAATCATAATATAATTCCTCCCAAAATAATTTAAATTATGTTAGTGTAAATCAAATCTTAATTCAAATAAATAGTTATCATAGTAATTTAAATATAACAATATCATCCAAATAATTAAAATATATTTCATTAATCAAATCTTATTTAAAATAATTTGGACAAACATTTCATCGATCAAAATAAATTTGCCTTTCAATTCACCTTTGAAATAGTTTTGGAAGTCCAAAATAATGACAAACATCTTTATGATGCATAATAATAAAATTCAAGGCTAAAATATTTTTATTACAATAAATTAGTACTTAATATTTATCAATAATTAAAATCATTTAATTTTTACTACGAATCGGTCTAATCGCAATACTATAAATGATTGCGATAGTAATATCCGATTTTATCAATTAGTTTAAATTGCGCAAAATCAATCTTCTTTATAAATGAATTTAAAATCAAGGATACTAAAATATTCTAAAATACACATATTAAATCATATGAATTTAAAACCAAATCTGAATAATTTACTTCTCATAATGATAGGGGATACTAGATAACGTATATATTTTGTAAACATCAAATTTTAACTAGTTTCTGATAAAAGAAGTAATTATATAACCATTCACAAAACTCCACAAAATTATGGCCACAATAAAATAAAACAAATAGATAAAATAATTCGGGAAGAGGAGTTACAAATCTACCCACCTTAAAAATAATTTCGTCCTCGAAATTCAAATTCAGAATTATTCCTTAAAATTCAAAGTCTATCGTTACCTTCAACTCCTCATATTTAACTCCTCAAAATATTTTATGTCTTTCTTTTGTCATTTTATAACTCCAAACACTTGAGGACTTCTACCCACCTTTGGTCATACTACTGGCATGTACATAATGGGCTTCGAGTAAATCGCAACCATATATTGGGTCGAAGGAAATGAGTCGAGGTTGAGGCCCTAATGGGAGTCGGGAATGTACCGTCATTCTGGTAAGGGATATAACTAGTCCTTTTTACCTGAGAGTCGTATCATAAAAATAGAGTACAAGGAGACGGGTTTGAGTGGGACGTGATATACCTAGATGAAGGTGGACTCGTCTAGATCTTGCATATGAAATTTGTTGGAAGGTAACAGCTGGCCTCATGCTTCGAATATTAATGACACGGCCGGGGACACAAAATGATCTAAATGGAAAGTGGGAGTCCATGGGACACTAATTATCATCCTAACAAAAATTATTCTAATCACTCGGTAATCTTGGTATATCCTAAAAATTTTAGAAGGCTTACAGTCTACCCACCTTAGAGGCTAGGATATGGTATTTGTTAGAGGCTCACAACACTTGGTCTCCTGAGAATAGGTAGTCTCCTAGATTGGCATTTGGTCAAGGGGAAAGATCCTAATCATCCTCGGACTCCAATGACCAGAAGATCAAGATAGTAGGTTTAGTGTCGAGGGGAGGACGAGTGACTCAAGGCAAGGTTCCAGTCACAGGGCTGGCTGATGGTAGCTACACTTGCACATACCACTATCATAGCCATGGAAAATACTCTATACTTATCTGTCAATTACGAGCTTTCATCTTTCTAATCGGTGGAAGACAAAAATAATAAGGAGTTCAAGAGAGATGTCACCGAATACAATTACGTGATTTAAAGGCGAATGTGTAATTCAAGAGGAATTGTCAAAGCAGTCGCGAATGAGATCCTAGAGACATCTACATCTCAATTCACGTAAGAAAATTAGATGAAGAGCGAACCAAATGCATTATGGTTGATCAGACCGTAATACAATGATTCTGATTAGACAATATGCTAGCGGGCGTCCCCAATAACCATATGTCTTGAATCAAGCTCGATAAAAGGGTAAGCTTATAAAATTAGGCCGTAATAGCAGCATTGGTCAAGTTAGTCAAAATATAAGTAGACAAGATTTTTGGAAAGGAGGCACAAGTAGTTT
Source organism: Iris pallida (assembly GCA_029216955.1). Classification (NCBI taxonomy): domain Eukaryota; kingdom Viridiplantae; phylum Streptophyta; class Magnoliopsida; order Asparagales; family Iridaceae; genus Iris; species Iris pallida. The sequence goes on from JANAVB010013398.1 coordinate 33,887,127, forward strand.
GCATTTTGAGAAAATCAAAACCTTACCTGATGTTCTTGCTTTTACAATCTTCCTAAAATCTTCATATCTCTAAAGTCTGGGTCGACTAATAGGTTATGGACTTCTGAGTTCTATTTTCTAAGTAAAACTATTAGTGTCAGTCAATTACCTCGTCAATAGATCATAATGACCACACAATACAAGGTTGGAAGACGTGCCACAGAACTTCCACTAATATTGGCTTTGTGTCTTATGGGGCATACAAGGCTATTTTCTATCCTCTATTGTATCCTAAGCCTGTAGTCACGTCTGAAATTATTTTACCTAGAATTATGCCTCGCCCGTATACTCTGGCTGTGGCAAAACTCTTGGTTCCGTGATTCAATTGTGATATGCTATAAGGTACTCTATCCTATATTGGCACAAGGGTATCTAAGATCTAAAGAGGTCAGCGAGAACATAGTTTTAGAAATGTTCCATAGACTATGGTTCTTCGGGATGATTTCAATTTTGTGGGTTGTGCCTCGCCAGTGCACTGCTGGCTGCAGTGAACCCACACTCTCCGCTCTCAGGTAACGGGCGACAGTGCGCTGCTGTCTAGTCATCGCAGTCGTTAAACTACTCCTACTATTTTCCTAAGGGCTTCAAGGAGTTGCCAGAGTTTCAAACTAGTTGACCATAATAGAAAGTGTAACGTATGCCTATAAGTCTCAATCCTTAAGGTAAAAGGCTGGTCGAAAGGAAATATTTGAAAACAAATAAAATAAGAACATCCTAATCTTTATTTCATAGATATTTCAAATAGTTGAGGGAAAAACTTTATATTAAATCTGACTCGGGATTCTCACAGGAATAACAGAATCAGGAACTATAAACCAATTTCTTACAGCAAAAATAGAATTTAAAACAGGCAATTCTAAATCATGATATGAAATTTATATTTAGGTAGAGCAAAAGAAAACTGAACAGGTTATCGAGATTATAGCCTTAATTATGGAAAGCCTAACTAGTCAAGTGAGTAGTATATCCATATTGGATCATAACATTATATCAAAAGCAATAGTGTGTCTGTAGGGATCAAGCAAACTATCTGAATTTAATACTTCTAAATTGCATGGCCTATTTAACAACCTTAACTACCCGATTAGTCAATTTGAACAAGGGACTCCTAGTCCTAGTTATTCCCCTAAATTAATTCAATCCTAATTGTGAATGAGCATTTCTTAGGCGCAGGCTCGCAATAGTATGACTAACGTACCATCACGAGTTCGCAATCTTTTGCGAAGACGGACCTGCGTGGGCCACCACAAAAACTTGTCACGACCTGCACCCGCTTTTCCGGATACGAGACGTGTCCAAGCCAGCCTACGCCGCAGAGTCGGCGGTAGAACGCTGTCAAGCCTGCAAGAAATAAATGCTCAAGAAATAATATTTGATGCTCATTCATAATTCTATATTTATTACAACATTTATAATTAAAGAAAAATACAAGATTTTACAATTAAAGAAATTGATACAATTGCTTTCTATTCTAGGTTGTCCTCGGCATACCCAAGTCTTCCCAATGCTAACAGTGATCGCGGCTAAACCTGAAAAATGTTGATTATCCAGTCAGGATTGGAACAAGTGCACAAACCGACGACAATACAAAACACAATAGAATTAACAAGACATGAAAATAGCATATGAGATATGAAAGCTGTAAGAAAACTGATGACATAGCACGATAGAGAAATAAATAAGGAAAAACTAATAAAAGACATCTATCTAGGTGGTGTGAAATATCCTTTCGACATGTGAACGGCTAGGGGGTAAAATCCGGCACACTGCACGTGTCGTGTGCAGCGGCTATCATTCAAGAATAGACATATTGCGATATTTCTGGGTAGTCCACATGTATACTAAGATATTTTCCCTCCCGATAACTCCGTATGACGAGCGTGTCAACAAGCAGCAAGATATATGTATAGACATGAAATGAAAAGACTACTATGAATCGGAAAGCAATCAGAAAGTGCACTTGCCTGAGGTCCTTAGCTGGAGAAACCGACAATTCCGTTACGTTTGGAATAGTCCACTTAGCCTAGGGTAATGTTCGGTTTGCAAGAAATAAGAAATTATCGATTAGTCGTGATCAATGATAATCTAATAATTTAAGGAAGATTTCTAACAAAAACAAAAATATATTTATAAATCATTTTATGAGAAATATATATAAACTTATTTTGAAAATACATAATACTACTGCGAGACCCATTTCAAGTACGTATAGTTTGATAATTAATATATATATATTGTTTTTTTTTTACAAAACCAAGTATATATGTATATATATACATGTTTTCCTGTTCAAAAATAATACTTAGAAGTCTATTAGGTACTTATTCTTTTAAGAAAGTAATGTATTAAATATTATTAGTCAAGATAAATAACATATACATAGTTTTAGAAAGTATTTATAAAAGCAATTTTTAGAAATCATATTAGAAATAAGTAAGAGTCCCCAAATATATTTTGAAAGCCCAAAGTATACTAATACTACATAAATAATAACTAAGCCCATTAATATTCAACATTCTTACTATGTATTTGCCACTTTAGTCCAAAATAATTCCTTGATAATATATATAAATATCAATACAATTATTGGATGATAAGGAAAATTATGACTAATATCAAATTAGTAGCTTGCTAATTATCTAAGCTAACTAATCTAACATTAACCAAAAATCAAACTTTCTGTTGGGCCACTGAGCCCAGCCCATTAAATAACTTCAAATGATTATAGCCCTGGCAACTAAAATGAAACAGTATACACATAGGACTAGGAAGAAAATAGAGATTTAAAACCCCTAGAGCCCGGCCCAAATACTAAATCTTGGACCCGGCCCATTATTATTGACCTCTCCATCCAAGCTCTCTTCTGTGAAGAGAGAGAGAGGGCACGAATTACTCGGGAGTAATTCAAAGAGGGAAGGAGGAAGAAGAAAAGGAAGGTACTCACCGAGCGAGGGGTTCTTCTCGAGCTCGTCGGGCGGCGCAACTGTCCTCGAGGCGGTCAGGAAGAGTCGAGGAGTGGGCGGAGCTCGGCGCTCGCGGCTGGGCGCGGCGAAGGTGCGGGTCTCGCCGAGCAGTGGCGAGGAGGAGTTCGAGTCCAGATCTGGGACTCCGGCGCCGCCGCTGGCCGCGAGGGAGTGAAGAGGGCGGGGTTTCGGTGGAAGGAGGCGCCAGCGAGGGCGGCGCTCGGCGGAGACGGCGATGGCGACGGCGTTGGTGAGCCGGGAAGCAGCAAGGAGGCCCGGTAGGCGGGAACGACCGTCGGCGTCTATAGGTTAGGTTGGTTTCAATTTTGGTTTATTTTGATGCTGTCTCCGATGTGTCGGACACAGTGGGATGGATGTATGGTATTGGTGTGGACTGGACAAGGAATTGGATGAAGCCACAGACACACGGGTCCGGACACGGTGATATCTGTGGTGGATACGGACACTTTGGCACAGGATCGGTTATTTGCTATTGTTGTTGCTGTTGTAGTCCAGTCGGTCACGTCGACGACCGGTCGATGGCAGGGCGGAGATGAACGGTTGTATGTGCATACAGGTCGACCAAGGATTGCCGGGGTCGTAGAAACACATCGACCTCGGGTGTGGTTGGTGATGATGCTACATGGCTCGACGGAAGGGGAAGGCGTGGCTTCGTTCCCAGCAAGGGCTGTCACAGAGCTCGGCATGGTTCTGGTGATGGTGGTAGGGATGATGGTCTAGGAAAAACTTTTGTAGATGGGAAAGTTTCCTTTGAATACGTATTATAACAGAGAAGCCCTATATAATCAGACTATAGATAAATGTAAATCCTAGGGAGATTTAGAAGTAATATTCTAGTTCGGTTCCTTTCCTGGATTTGAATATACAATCGATTGAAATGATTTAACTCCAAAATAAACCGAAGTCCTCATATAAATTTAAATATAATTTAAAGACAAATTATTCCAATCGCGATACTATAGACGGTTACTATAATAATATAAAATATTATTCTATATTATCAAATAATTTCAAACATACAAATCCAAATCAAATCAGCGATAAACATAACAACTTTAAAATAATATTTAAAGGTTTATCAAAACAATTTAAGACATATCATTCCAAATCATAATATAATTCCTCCCAAAATAATTTAAATTATGTTAGTGTAAATCAAATCTTAATTCAAATAAATAGTTATCATAGTAATTTAAATATAACAATATCATCGAAATAATTAAAATATATTTTATTAATCAAATCTTATTTAAAATAATTTGGACAAACATTTCTTCGATCAAAATAAATTTGCCTTTCAATTCACCTTTGAAATAGTTTTGAAATTCCAAAATAATGACAAATATCTTTATGATGCATAATAATAAAATTCAAGGCTAAAATATTTTTATTACAATAAATTTGTACTTAATATTTATCAATAATTAAAATCATTTAATTTTTACTACGAATCGGTCTAATCGTAATAATATAAATGATTGCGATAGTAATATCCGATTTTAGCAATTAGTTTAAATTGCGCAAAATCAATCTTCTTTATAAATGAATTTAAAATCAAGGATACTAAAATATTCTAAAATACACATATTAAATCATATGAATTTAAAACCAAATCTGAATAATTTACTTCTCATAATGATAGGGGATACTAGATAATGTATATATTTTGTAAACACCAAATTTTAACTAGTTTCTGATAAAAGAAGTAATTATATAACCATTCACAAAACTCCACAAAATTATGGCCACAACAAAATAAAACAAATAGATAAAATAATTCGGGAAGAGGAGTTACACTTCTTGCTTCCTCTGGCAATCACCATCAAACCTCTGGTAAGCTTCCACTGACTATTTCTAAAGAGACTGAAGAATCCCTCGTCATCCAACTTTCCAACCGACACCAGGTTGAAAAGGATATCAGGGACATGATGAACATCTTTGAGAATAAGAACTGCCCCCGTCTTCATCCTCAAATGCACATCTCCAATAGCGACAACCTTCGACACATCTCCATTACCCATCTTCAACACTCCACAGTCGTTTGTCGTATAAGTGGCAAATAGTGCCCTGTCATGAGATACATGCGCTGAAGCCCCTGAGTCTACCAGCCAAGAATTGTCATCGCAGGCAAGGTTTGTGATAACCTCATCACCTATGACGATCACATCGCCTCCATGTATCGAATCTGCCGCTGTAGTGTTCTCATCTTGCTTCTCATTGTCGTCCTTCTTCTCTCTCTACCAAGCAAAACAGTTTTGCTTGATGCGGCCTTTCTTGCTACAGTGGTAACAATTTGAGTCCTCGTACCGACCCTTGGACTTCCCTCTTCTCTTGTCTCTGCTACCACCTGGACTCTTGCTTTTGTCCCTTCCGCGGCTCTCTGAAACTAGTGCCTCTGAGTGGTGGGATGTGGATGAAGTGACCTGAAAACGTCTTCTCATCTCTTCATTCAGTACCCCGCTCTTGGCAAACTCCAGACTGATCACGCCTTCTGGAGCAATAGCGATCATAGATACCCATACGGTCTCCCACGAGTCTGGTAATATACACAACAGCCATAGTCCCTGAACCTCATCGTCAAACTTGACTCCCATCGAAGATAGTTGGTCAACCACACCCTGGAAATCACTTAAGTGATTCGTAATAGACGCCCCATCTTTGTACCGCAGACCCATCATTGTCCGGATCATGAACAACTTGTTTACCCCGGTCTTCTTCGTGTACAAAGATTTTAGCTTATCCCATAACGTGTTTACGTGCTCAATATTGGCAACGTGATTGTACACATTCTCGTCAATGAACTGCCTAATATATTCGTACACCTGTATATGCTCGAATTTCCAGTCCTCCTCGGATTTATCTACTGGTCGCTCAGAAGCAAATATGGGTAGATACAGCTTCTTGACAAACAACAAATCTTTCATCTTGCTCCACCAATAATGATAGTTTGTGCTGTTCAGGTTCACCATGCACACCAGATTCTCGTCCATCTCTCCTCTTTGATTTTTTTGTCAACTCCTGACACCCTTCTGAATTCCAGTACCTGGCTCTTATACTACTTTATTAGGAAAGAAGCACAAAAACCTTTCCCTAAACTAGAGAGTACCTACAAGAATACAACACACAAACCAAATACCAAACACAATCTATGCAGACACAAAAATTTTGACGTGGAAAACCCTTGCAGGAAAAATCAAGTGACGATCGGAGTCCAACCTTTAAAAAGGATTTACTAATGAAGTAAAGGAGTAAACCCTCTACAAACTTCTCTCGATCTAATACGGATCACCACAACACATGGAAGCAAGAATAATTGATTATAAGGCTACGAAAAACAAAGACGACGAGTAGAGATTATCCGAACACGATCCTCCTTCGAAAACGGCCTTCAATCCTCCTTCTTCTCTACCAAAGTTGCAATGGCACTCTTGCCTCTTTTTTCTCTATTTTCTTCAATGTTGTGTTGTGATTAGGGTTAGAAAAAACTATGTATAAACCTCCTAATTTGAAGCAAAACATGGACCGTAGGATACAATCCAACGATATAAAAATACCCTAAAATCAGCCTCAGCCCATCGAAACAGAGTTCGGCCAGAACTCTGTATTTTTATGACAGAACAGTTCTAGAACCAATGGGCAGAGTTCAGCCAAAAAATTGTCTGGGGAAGAGTTCGGCCCAAACTATGCCTCCCTTGTTCCAGAATGTACTCTGGTAGCTCCCGAGATTCTTCTTCGTCTTCGAATGGCCTCGTTACCTCCCCGAGCTTCTCTGACACATAGAATATTCTCGTCGCACTGCGGGGTCTTCTTCATATAGGTTGGGAACCCCACCCACTCTAATATAGATGTGTATGTGCTACTGACTAACGGAGAAGTGCCAAAAAGTTTCGTAGAAGCTATAGACGATAAACATAGGCAGGAGTGGATGCAGGCTATGCAGGAGGAGATGAGTTCCTTACAAGCCAACTCCACTTATAATCTGGTGCGATTGCCAAAGGACAAGAAGGCTTTGAAAAATCGATGGATGTTCAGTGTGAAGTAGGCAGATATGACGCTACTCGCCCTCGATACAAAGAGAGGCTGGTAGTTAAAGGCTACAGTCAGCGGAAGGGTATAGATTATGATAAGATCTTTTTGCTAATCATCAAACACTCGTCTATTTGGGTGGTGCTAGCATTGGCAGCCAGTTTCGACTTGGAGGTCGAGCAAATGAACGTGAAAACGGTATTCCTCTATGGTGATCTTAAGGAGAAGTTATATATGGAGTAGCCAGAGGGATTCTGTGAGAAGGGCTAGTCACACCTAGTCTATCGGTTGAGGAAGAGCTTGTATGGTCTGAAGCAGGCTCCGAGGCAGTGGTACAGGAAGTTTGAGTCATTTATGGGAGTGCATGGTTATGTGTGGACGACGTTGGACCACTACGTATTTGAGAGGTACTTTACCGAGGATGATTTTATCATTTTACTGCTCTACATTGATGATATGCTACTGGTGGGTCAAAATTCCACTAGGATAGCATAGTTGAAGCACCAACTGGGCGCGGCCTTCTCTATGAAGGATTTGGGCGCAGCGAGAACTATTCTTGGGATAGAGATCAGCCAAAGGAGAGAGCCCAAGTTGCTATACTTGTCCCTAAAAAAGTATATTTATTGGGTACTTCAACGTTTTAAGATGAACGGGTCGAAGAAAGTGACTAACCCCCTTGCAGCTCACTTTAAGTTCACTGAGGACTAGTATCCATCTACCGAGGACGAGAAGGAAGATATAGAGCGGGTTCCATATACTTCAGCAATGGGAAGCCTCATGTATGATATGGTGTGTACGAGGCCCGACATCGCTCACGTAGTTGGCACAGTTAGTAGGTATCTTTTCAATATCTAGAAGGGCACATTAGAGTACAGTCAAGTGGATTCTATGGTACCTTTAGGGCAAGGTCGATTAGAGACTTTCCTTCAGTTGTGATGAGCTGAAGCTGGTCAGGTATACTGACGCTGATATGGCTAGAGATGTAGACATGAGGCACTCCACTTTGGGCTATATGATGATATTTGCTGGTGGAGCAGCGTTATGGCAGTTGTGATTACAAAAATGTGTTGCCTTGGCGACGACATAGACAGAGTACATTGCGGCGATACAGTCTTGCAAGGAGTTACCGTGGATTAAGAAGTTGTTGCAGGAAGTGGGGTTAAAGCAAGAACAGTATAATTTTGCTTTGCAATAGCTAGAGTGCCATTCACCTTGTAAAGAACCAAACATTTCATAGTCGGTCCAAGCATATTGAGACTAGGTATCATTGGATACGGGATGTTGTTGAGAAGAAGGATGCAATGCTTAAGAAGATTCATACATATGGCAATGGAGCAGACATGTTCATGAAGGTTCTTCCAAAAGGAAAGTTCGAGTACTGCAGGACGATCCTCGGGATGACGACCCCCTCCAAATAGTTGTGAAGGAAAGATTTGTTGGAGTGGGTGGGGTTTCCAACCTATGTAAAAAATACCCAGGAGTCGGATTGGGTATTCCTATATATAATAGAAATATTCTAATAGATTTGGATTGGGTATCTCTATATATACTAGGAATATCCCAATGGAGTTGGATTGGGTATTCCTATATATAATATAAATATATCAATTATTTAGATTGAGTATTCCAACATATAGTAGAATACCTCAATTAGTTGCGGGCTTGAGTCTATATATACTAGGTGTTTCCTCACCATAAAACATATCTTAAAAAGGGAGGAGCAATAGTGCTTTACAACTTTTGTGAGAGAGAAACAATTGAAGACTATTGTGAATGAGAGACCGCTTCGAATAATTTTTCGACATCTCTTTTTCTTCGGAGTCTATAATTAAATATTCTTCTTTCAAGTGAATTATGGTGATCCATTTGGATCAGAAGAGCTTGTAGAGGGTGTATTCTCTTTATTCCAATAGTAGAGGTTCTTCAGGGTTGGACTTCGATTATCCCAGGATTTTTTTGTAATGGTTTTCTACGTCAAAAAATTATGTGTCTGTGATTTGTTTTTGGAATTTTTGGTTTGTGTGATTTTGCTCTGTTCTCTCGCAGGACTTTCTGGTTTGGGGGAACGGTTTCTGTGCTTCGTTTCCAACAGTTAGGACATTTACTCTTAATGTTATCCTTACTAAAAAATCTATGTCATATCTTTGGGGATGTGGAGGTCTTCAATTCGAAACACAAGGGATCATCAGGTGACTTGACTTCTAGAGTGTTGTTGACTTGTTTTTCACTCATCATGATATTTTAATACAAAATAATTTAGTACCAACCAATGAGTGAATGTGGCATTTCCAATGTTTCAAAATTTAATAAAATAAAGTATTAGGATACTGTAATCAAATTTCATTAAGACCCAAGTAGTTGTTTTTCAATAATCTGATTTGATCTTGTAGTCCAAACAATTCGACCTCGAGATGTAAATGTGATTAGTAGAATTAGTTAAAACAAACATGTGATCCCAGTAGATAAACGGGGATAAAGAATAAGAAATAATTGTAGTAATTACAATGGATGTTGAAGAAGATAAGAGGATACAATCTAGTTAATTCTTGCTTCCAGGCGCATTTTTCGTAGAATCTTTCTACTCTCTCCTTCGAGAAGCTGATTGTACTCCACAATAGACATCTTCATGAGCAGGTCCCCCGTACATGATGTCGCAATGAGTAGAACAAATATATTTAGGATTCGGCATATGAAACAAATTTTCCTTAAAACATTGGTGTATACAGCTGCAATAGTCTTATCTCGCCTCCACAAGTGATATCACTGCTACCATAGAGATAATTAGTATTGTGAAAAGCACCTTCATATTTTTCATGATTGATGGTATGAGAGAAAGAAAAGAAATAGAAAAAGGTTAGAAAAGAAATAGAAAAAGGTTATGCTTGCAATGGTATGCAGCTTTAAAGAAGAATCAAATGAGATTTATAACAAAGATTTGCAACCTTAATTTATATTTTTAGTATTATATGGTTATAGTGAGTTCCTATTATTAGGATATCTACAGGTATATTAGAGTATTTTTGCTATTACATTACGATATGAGCTCCTATTATTAGGATATCTACAACCATATATTAGTATATATGAGGTGGAGAGAAATATGGGAATGAGACTCTTTTGTCTAGTTGAATGAATGGTATAACCATTCTTAAGTTTATTTCGCTTGGCAAGTTATAATGACAACTCATTTTTTCTTACATATTCCTCTTTTGTGTGAATTCATAGGATTGCCTCTAGACTTAAAATGTCCTTTTATGTACATAATAAGCAATATGGTAAAAACAAGATGAGAGAAGGATTATAAAGCTCTATATATCTGAATTTTCATTCTTAGGGGCGCACATGTCGGATGGATTATGGATTGCTTATCTTGGGTTATTTTTAGGGGTGCAAGTAGGGCGGGTTGGGTCGGGCTTGAGGTCAACCCGAGCCCAACCCGATGAATCATAAGCCTAGGCTTAGCCTAAGTTCGACCCGACCTCGGGTTCAACATATGAAACCCAAGACCAAGCCCGGAGGAACGGTTGGGATTAGGTGGGGTCAAGTTTATCGGGGTCTAATATAATATTTGAAATAATTTAAAACAAAAGTATTATTAATCACATGATCAAATAGCAATCAAGTCTTAATTATTACAAAATACAAACAGAAATAAGATTTATGATAAGATTTGGGTAACCCGACACATGGACCTGAGCTAACCCAATTTTTGATCGGGTTCAAATATTTTAACTCGAACCCGAGCCCGAATTCGAGTATCTTCAACCCTAACCCAACCCATTAACGGGTTTACCCGATCGGGCTCGGGTTTAGCCCGCCCGAGTTGCACCCCTAGTTATTTTGCTCTTTCTTATTATTTTTTTATGAGAAGCAACACGAAAGTTTGTTTGGTAATAGTTGTTTCACAAGCAAAAATTTTAATATACAGTTCAATTTGGGACAACCTTTGGGAGGAGTTAGGAGGATGTTATCAAAAGCTTTTTGTTCTCATTTTTTGAAACAATAAAACCTCAATGGCGGTGATAGTTTGTTGTCCTTCCTTTTGAGGGTAGTCAAATTGGGCTACACATCTAAACATTTGCTACTCAAAGTATCTTTATAATTCAAAGTTCTTTGGTGTTTGGCTGAAAGAAGTTCTTATTCAAGGCTTATTTTTTTTTATTAATTCTCACTAGTATATTTGCACGTACGTTTCACATATCTCAATCATCTACAAATTTTTTTATACTTGAGAAGAGCAAAAGGCACCAAAAGAGCAAAATATATTTTCCTTCATTTTATTCTATACGTAATTACCAAGCTGTCCAAGTACAATAAATATGTGTTCTAACAACACTCGAAAAGTTTTGTTAATGACATTCTATAACACTTTTTAAGTGCTATCTAGAGGGGGTGTCATGGAAAGTTTCTTTACTTGAAAATATAAAGATAGGCAATATTCGTAAAGGATTACATGAAAAAGTAGATTACAATACTGCTTGTATTTAAGGAAAATACTAACAAGAAAATTATCTAGATTTGAGGAATTGTTGAGAAATGGCAGTTGATGTCGTTATATCCAAGATAGAGGAACGATATGGATGTTGCTAAAAAGTGCATTGGACGAATATAAATATTATGCTTAAAATTTTGGAGGGATAAGCCTTAGTAACGGTAAGTAGCTATGTCTTGACGATGTTGTACGCCTCTATATGGACTAATATGTTGTTGTAAACAAAAGGATGAGGACCACTTTGATTTAAATGAGTGGGTGAAGGACGTGAACAAAACTTCAGATCATGATTGATTCCTCGGTTCTAAGCTATAACTTAATAAAGATAAAACCCCTCAGGTAATCGAAATTGTAAAATTTTGATCAATAAAGGATTTGAATGATGGACTATATAAAACTCCCCTTAATATTATAATCCTGAGGTAAGGTAGAAAGACTATAATAGAAATAAGATATCGAGCTTTGAGGAACCTTCGGAATTTCTTGGTTCTAGAATTTGATGAGGTTGAACATATATAATCAGACTATCGAGGATTTTACTCTTGAAGATAAAATTTTTATGGAAGATGAGATAGTTGTTTTTACAACTAAATACTAAAGGACTTGAATCTGGCATGTGAGAGTTAAGGACGTGACATTCGTATATTACGTAACCAAGTATTGATTATTCGAAAGATCAATACATTTTTTTAGGTTATCGGTTGATTCATTATTTGTCGATGAAAAAAAGGAAACAAGGGACAAGAACTAAAATGACGAGTGTGAAGGAAACATCATTTATGAATCTGGAATTGCAGCTTTGTGAGACATGCCAACTAGTGATCAAGGAAGAAATATTTTATGCCACACAAATCCATGAATCTGCGGACTTAGAGATCTATAAAATGGAATTAATTTAACGATAAGGAATTTTTTTTATAAAGAGAATGTGGTTCAAATTTTAGTTGTTTTTAAATTTTGAGTACAAATTATTATAAGGTGGTTAGCATGTAAGACCACTCCCAAATATCTATTTTTATTTTTCTGTTAAACCAAATTTATATCCTATTTTGTCTTTAGGACATTTACTCTTAATGTTATCCTTACTAAAAATCTATGTCATATCTTTGGTAGGATGCGGAGGTCTTCAATTCGAAACACAAGGGATCATCAAGTAACTTGACTCCTAGAGTGTTGTTGACTTGTTTTTCACTCATCTTGATCTTTTAATACAAAATAATTTAGTACCAACCTCTGAGTGAATGTGGCATTTCCAATGTTTCAAACTTTAATAAAATAAATTATTAGGATACTATAATCAAATTTCATTCAGAACCAAGTAGTTGTTTTTCAATAATCTGATTTGATCTTCTAGTCCAAACAATTCCTTCCCGAGATGTAAATGGGATTAGTAGAATTAGTTAAAACAAACATGTGATTCCATTAGATAAACGGGGAGAGAATAAAAATAATAGTCGTAATTACAATGGATGTTGAAGAAGATAAGAGGGTAAAATCTAGTTAATTCTTGCTTCCAGGCGCATTTTTCATAGAATTTTTCTTCTCTTTCCTTGGAGAAGCCTATTGTACTCCACAATAGACATCTCCATGAGCAGATCCCCCGTACATGATGTTGCAAAGAGTAGAACAGATATACTTAGGATTTGGTACATTGAACAAGTTTTCCTTAACACATTGGTGTATGCAGCTGTAATAGTCTTCTCTCGCCTCCACAAGTGACATCACTGCTACCATAGAGATAATTAGTATTCTGAAAAGTACCTTCATATTATTCATGATTGATGGTATGACAGGAAAGAAAGAAATAGAAAAAGTTTATGCTTGCAATGGTATGGAGCTTGAAAGGAGAATAAAATAAGATTTATAACAAATATTTGCAACCTTAATTTATATTTTAGTATTACATGGTTATATTGAGCTCCTATTATTATGATATCTACAAGTATACTTGTTAGTGCCGGGGCACAATTTTTTGATAGAAAACTGAGAATATGAAACAATTGTAAAAACAATGTTCCAACACAACACTTCTAGGAAGGTTGCGCATGTATAACGAAGATCTAAAAAGATATCGTTATGATATTACGAGAATCTAAAAAGATTTCGTAATCACAGCAATCAGATCGTAGTACTTCTAAAAAGAAGATACAATCAGAGTTACTGGCAGCAACGAAGAAGATGACTGGCGAAAGATGGAAGAACTCCTGCTGGGGTGAATGATCACCGTTGCTCAAAGCTTTATTCGCCTTACACGAACAGCTTCCAGGAACCAGCAAGTTCGTCAGAGAACTTGGAACACTCCTGCTCTTCTGACTCCTCGGATGGACACGAACTCCCGTACAAAAGCAACGCTGGTGCGGTACCTTTCCTTTTTCTCTCAAAGGCTGCAGATCAGAACTGTGTTAATGAACACGTCTGAATTCTCTGTTTACTTGTGCTAAAGAACACTTCGTAAACTTTTTGGTGGCTTCTCTTTTTTTATTTTGTAATGAGCCTTGAGAGAAAGGATGCCTTATATAGGCCCTGCAGCAACCGGTCGGTTGCCACAAAGTTAGGAACGTGGTAATAACCACCCCGAACATGTAGCAACCGCCCAGAACATGCAAATGCACGTTCTGCTGCCAACTGCGCACACCCAGCGCTCCTTGCACTTTATGCGACAGAACGTGCACTGAACTGCGCACACTACGCGCATTGGACGCACTGTGTACACTGCACACACTGCGCACACTGCATAACCAGCGCAACCTGCATAACCCAGCACAACCCTGCGCAACCCAGCGTAACCCTGCGCAACCCAGCGCAACCCATCGTACCCAAGCACAACCTGAGCGCAACTTGGGCGCACACCTGGGCAGTGCAACTGGGCTTGTGCACCTGGGCGTGCGCAACTGGGCAGCGCAATTGGGCTTGCACAACGTGGCTGCGCAAGTGGCTTGTGCAACGAGCGCAACTAAAGCGCACTATACGCTTAGCGACGATGCTGACGTGCTAAGTGCAAAGTGCGCCAACAAAATGCCACATTACGCCTCATGAGCCCATGAGCCCGAGTCCGAGTCCGAGTTCGAGTCCGAGTCGCTAAGCCCCTACGGGGCTTAGCTCATATGGAAATAAATTTCCCAAGAGCAAAAAGCATGAATGCTTTTATTGTTGATTTTAGCCTTTTTTCCATTAGAAAAATAACCCCACATGGCAAACCCATGTGCACCTTCACACCACATGTGCATCTCCAATAATAGCAAAGCTAATATATAGAGATACAAACTCTTTGGCCTATCCGATGTGGGACTAAAGTTTCTAAAGGAAAGGCCAAAACTCCAACAATCTCCAACATATCTCTATATATGGGTATAAGTGTTCCCTACAGTAACTGTCCATCATACATTAGGAGAGATGTCGCTGACGACTTGAATCTTCCCGCATGGGTCAAAAATCAGACTATAATACAAGAATGGACTAAGCCTTGAATTCTGCATCATAGCTGAAATTCTTTCCACTCACATAATGTAGTTACATGTGCTTCTGGCTACACATTAAAGGCCCTGTGCCAGCCTAGTTTCAGTATATAATTTTGGACATCTACAAGTTTACCCTCAAGAGACGGCCTGATATCTCTTTGTCCATACACTATAGGTGAGTTCATTATAAAGAGACATGGCATGAAGCGCTTTGCACTTCCCTTACGGTGCTACGCCGCCATGACATGGCTTAAAGCCGAGGCTTTACCCCATACCGGGAACCTCATCGTAGTGTCATACTACTGTAGCATGAGGCAACCGCCTCTTTGTAGTGCCAAACTACCCAGCATGAAGCCTTAGGCTCCCTTGCGGTGTTACGCCACAACGACATGGCTTGCAAGGCTGAGGCTTTATCCCTAACAGGGTACCTCATCGTGGTGTCGTGCCACTGTAACATGAGGAACTCCTCCTCTTTGTAGTGCTGACTACTCCCCTCTTTATATTTACATACAGCATTAGGCTAACTGCCTATTTGCGGTGCTACGTCGCTGTGACTTGGCCTGCAAAGCCGAGGCTTTATCCTATTACTGGGCAGCATCCCACATATAGGAACCTCATTGTAGAGTCACCCCACTGTAGCATGGAGTTTCACTCCTTGTAGTGCTGCTCTACCGTGCCTCCTGTAAAGCACACCAGGCCTTCACTCTGCCTGAGAAATCATTAAGGCAATTAAGCCAACCTTCCCACAGGAACCGTGTTCCGCAGAAAACAACAGTAGACAACAGTGGTTATAGGTCCGTAACCTCTCCATGCCCAATAGAACATGTACCCACCGTTCCTGATATTCTTTCGATTAGTGGTCCTCCCTTGAACCAAAAGCTAGATGCCTAGTAGATAAATCTTTGAACTAATAGCATACAACTTTATGGTAGGAATACAATAATACAATATCAGAATGCCTTCAAGCCCATTTTACAAGCTGTGTCATCGACCAGCTGGCGCTTGAGGCCCTTGGTGAACGGATCCGCCAGGTTCTCCTGACTCCGAACATCAATAACTGCAATAACACCTCTCTTGATAAGCTCGTGTACTGCCCTGTGCTTCAACCGTACAGTCCTCTTTATCCCGTTGAAGAGGTCATTTGATGCCACCGCCGCAGTCGCCTGGTTGTCGCAGTATATCGGTATCGTCGGTATTTGTGCCCCAACCATTGGAAGATCATACATGAGCTTCCGAAGCCATTCTGATTCCTCGGCTGCGATATCAAGTACAAAGAACTCAGATTCCATGGATGACCGCGAGAGCATAGTCTGCTTCTTCGACTTCCACGATATAGCAGCTCCACCCATTGTGAAAATGAATCCACCTGTGGACCTCTCGCTCTCCACCTCTGAGCACCAGCTGGCATCACTAAAGCCTTCCACTACCGACGGATCTCCGCTGTAGTACAGTGTATATGTCTGAGTCTTCTTGAGATATATCATAACCTGTTTCACAGCTTTCTAGTGTTCAGCACCTGGATTGCTTATGAAATGACTCAGCATTCCTGCGGCGAAAGCTATGTCAGGCCTTGTGGCATTAGTAGCATACATTAAACTTCCAATTACGCTTGCATACTCCAGCTGCCTGACGCTTTCTCCTGAATTAGGCTTCAGCTTCAGATCATACCTGTACGGCGTATCGATCCCTGGAAGATCCCGATACCCATAACGAGTGATCATTTTCTCAATATAATGAGACTGTGACAGCGCTAGTCCAGTGTTTGTCCGGATGATCTTGATTCCTAAGATCACATCAGCTTCCCCCAAGTCCTTCATACTGAACTTGCTTGAGATGAACTTCTTTGTCTCCGTGACACAACTAATATTCGTACCTAGGATAAGCATGTCATCCACGTACAGACAAACGATCACACCTCTTCCATCAGCGAACTTCGTGTAAAAACACTTGTCCGTATCGCTGACCATGTAGCCATTTGACCTTATAACTTTGTCAAATTTCTCATGCCACATCTTGGGAGCCTGTTTAAGACCGTACAAGAATTTCACCAACTTGCAGACTTTGTCTTTAAGACCCCTGATGACAAATCCCTCTGGCTGTTGCATATAAATCTCTTCGGTCAGCTCGCCATTTAGGAAAGCCGTATTCACATCCATCTGATGTATCACCATCTTATGTATTGCTGCGAGAGCAATCAACATTCTGATGGTGGTCATCCTGGCTATTGGAGCATACGTGTCAAAATAGTCAATCCCCTGCTTCTGAGAAAACCCCTTGGCTACCAACCTAGCCTTGAACTTGTCAATAGTTCCGTCTGCTTTCATCTTCTTCTTGAAGATCTATTTGCATCCGATGGGTTTCGCTCCTTCAGGAAGATCAACCAACACCCAAGTGTTATTTGAGGTGATGGAATCAATTTTATTGTCAATCGCCTCCTTCCAGAAAACCGCATCTCTGGTCTTCATCGCCTCATCATAGGTAAGCGGATCAGCTTCCACATGATAGGTGATAAAGTCACTTCCGAAGTCCTTCGGCCTCCTCACTCGCTTCGTTGACGGCTCAGCGAGATCTGGTTTAACCGTTGTTTCAACAACAACATCTTCTTGGACCACATCTTCATTGAAGACCTGCGCACCCTCATTATTCTCCGGAACATCTGCAAGAACAATATTCTTGTGCCTTATAAATTTGTCTTCAAAATATTCTGTGTCGCGAGATTCTATGATATGATTTGACTCAATATCAAGAAATCTCCGAGCATCACTCTTCTCGGCATACCCCAAGAAGATCGTCTTTGTAGTCCTTGTCCCAAGCTTCTGAATCTTCAGATCTGGAAGCTTGACATATGCCAGACACCCCCACACTTGAATGACATTCAAGTTAGGTCTGACCTTGAACCAGAGTTCATGAGGAGTAACGTCAGAAGTTGCATGAGGCACTCTATTTGGAATAAAAGTGGCTGTCAATACAGCTTCTCCCCAGTAGCACTTAGGAAGACCAGCAGTCAACAACATTGAGTTTATCATTTCTGTCAATATCCTATTCTTCCTCTCAGCTACTCCATTTGATTAAGGAGAGTACGGAGCCATAGTCTCATTGACAATTCCATCTTCTTTGCAGAATGATGTGAATTCATGAGACCTGTACTCCCCACCTCGATCACTTCTTATCCTTTTGAGTTGTTATCCAGTCTGCCGCTCAGCTTCGGCTCTGAACTCCTTGAACTTCTCGAATGCTTCGTTTTTTGCCTTTAGCAAGTAGATGAACGCATACTTTGAGAAGTCATCGATGAAGGTTATGAAATACTTTATCCCGGCCATTGTAGAGAACTGTTTGAAGTCACAGATATCGGAGTGTACCAACTCCAGAAGATCTGTACTTCTATTAACCCGAGGAAAGGGTTTCCTTGTGATCTTTGTTTGAGCACAAACTTCATATTTCTCTACCTTACCCCCACACTTGGAGATAAGTCCTAGACTAGACATTCTGTTTATTCGTTTACAATGAACATGTCCTAGCCTATTATGCCACAACTCAAGAGTATAATCAGAATGAGTGACTTTATTAATCACATTAATTATATTAGACTGATTTACAAGCTGAATTTTGAACATTCCTCGGTATAATAAGCTTTTTTGAAATATGTTCCTTTGATATACATCACCATCTGGCCAGTATTGATGTCCATCCTGAGGCCTGCTTTGCAGAGTAGGCCTCCTGAGATCAGGTTCTTGGCGATAGTAGGTACGTACTTCACGTGTCAGAGACTTTCCCGAAGTCAGCTTCAACACCACCGTCCCGATCCCGAGCACTTCAGCTTGTGCCTGGTTCGCCATCATAACCACTTCAGAAGTAGGTGTATAGGTGGTGAATCACTCCTTACTGGAGCAGATATGGCAGGAGACACCAGTGTCTACCTACCAATCAGAGTCAGTCCTTACCGCATCAACCTGTGCAATCATAGCAACAATGTCAGAGATCATAGATACCTTACTAGGCTCTCCTTGCTCTGAATGCTTGGTTTTTGCTTTGCACTCATTCTTAAAGTGGCCCTTCTTGCCATACTTGAAGCAAGGCATTTGAGACTTTGGCTTCTTTTTCTTGATAGAAGTTCCCTTGACTTTTATATTGTCTGGGTCCTTCTTCTTGCTGTGGAAAGCTGCCTGCTTTCCCCTTGGTTCCTTGGTATGAACCAAATTGGCGTTAGCCAATTGCTTGGACAGTGTGTCCACCTTCAGTTGAGTCCGCATCTGGTCCTCAATATAGATTTCTTGTAAGAGATCTTCAAGGCCGATCTTTAACTTCTTCCTATGCATATTTGCATAGAACTTACTCCACCCGGCGGGAAGCTTTGAGACAATTCCTCCAACAACGAACTTGTCAGGGAGGGGCATCGCCTCGTCTTCCAACTTCTGTTGCAGCTTTAAAAATTCTTTTACCTGCGACAACATGGACTTCTCGTCCTCAAAGAACCACTTGTGATATTTTTCAACCACAAATATTTTACTGCGGTTCTTGTCTTCTTCGTAGAGTTTTTTTAGAGACTCCCATATGTCTCTAGCGATATTCTTCTTAGAATAGGATTATGTAAGGGAATCCTCCATAGCATTCAGGATAAGCAGCCTGCAAATGCTATTTTCTCTTCTCCACTTGGCCTGAAGTTTAGTAGCCGCAGAGATTGCGGCAGCAGACCCAGTATCTGGAACGGTAGGTTCCTCTTCAAGAAGCACGTGATCCACATCTCTGAGTTGAAGAGTGAGAAAAACCTTCCTCTTCCATACTTGATAATGCTCTCCATCAAACTTTTCTAATTTGCAAAAGTCGGTATTGAGGAGTGAAGCATTAACGTTTTCCATCGTAGCAATAAAGCTTTGAGATTGTTAGTGCCGGGGCACAATTTTTCGATGGAAAACTGATAATATGAAATAATTGTAAAAACAATGTTCCAACGCAACACTTCGAGGAAGGTTGCGCAAGTATAACGAAGATCTAAAAAGATATCGTTATGATATTACGAGAATCTTCGTAATCACAGCAATCAGATCGTAGTACTTCTAAAAAGAAGATACAATCAGAGTTACTGGAAGCAACGAAAAAGATGACTGGCAAAAGATGGAAGAACTCCTGCTGGGGTGAATGATCACCATTGCACAAAGCTTTATTTGCCTTACACGAACAGCTTCTAGGAACCAGCAAGTTTGTCGGAGAACTTGGAACACTCCTGCTCTTCTGACTCCTCGGATGGACATGAACTCCCGTGCAAAAGCAATGATGGTGCGGCGCCTTCCTCTCTCTCTCGAAGGCTGTAGATCAGAACTGTGTTAAAGAACACGTCTGAATTCTCTGTTTACTTGTGCTAAAGAACACTTCATAAACTTTCTGGTGGCTTCTCTTTTTTTATTCTGTAATGTGTCTTGAGAGAGAGGATGCCTTATATAGGCCCTACAGCAACTGGTCGGTTGCCACAAAGTTAGAAACGTGGTAATAACCACCCCGAACATGTAGCAACCGCCCAGAACATGCAAATGCACGTTCTGCTGCCAACTGTGCACACCCAGCGCTCCTTGCACTTTGTACGACAGAACGCGTACTGAACTACGCACACTGCGCGCACTGTACGTATTGTGCACACTGCGTACACTGCACAATCCAGCGCAACCCAGTACAACCCTGCGCAACCCAGCGCAACCCAGCACAACCTGCGTCACCTGGGCGCGCACCTGGGCAGCGCAATTGGGCTTGCGCAACGTGGCTGTGCAAGTGGCTCGCACAACGAGTGCAACTAAAGCGCACTATGCTCAGACTCGGACTCGGACTCGGGCTCATGAGGCGTAATGTGGCGTTTTGTTGGCGCACTTTGCACTTAGCACGTCAGCATCGTCGCTAAGCCCCTACGGGGCTTAGCTCCTATGGAAATAAATTTCCCAAGAGCAAAAAGCATGAATGCTTTTATTGTTGATTTTAGCCTTTTTTCCATTAGAAAAATAACCCCACATGGCAAACCCATGTGCACCTCCACACCACATGTGCATCTCCAATAATAGCAAAGCTAATATATAGAGATACAAACTCTTTGGCCTATCCAATGTGGGACTAAAGTTTCTAAAGGAAATGCCAAAACTGTAACAATACTAGTGTATTTTTAGTATTATATTATGATATGAGCTACTATTATTAGGTTATCTACAACCACATATTAGTATCTATGAGGTGGAGAGAAATATGGGAATGAGACTCTTTTGACTAGTTGAATGAATGATATAACCATTCCAAAGTTTATTTTGCTTGACAAGTTATAATGACAAGTCATTTTTCTTACATATTCCTCTTTTGTGTGAATTCATGGTATTGCCTCTAGATTTAAAAAGTCATTTTACGTACATAATAAGCAATATGGTAAAAACAAGACGTGAGAAGGATTTATAAAGCTATAGAAATTTGAATTTTCATTCTTAGGGGAGCACATGTAGGATGGATTATGGATTTCTTATCTTGCCTTATTTTGCTTTTTCTTATTTTCATTTATGAAAAGCAACATGAATGTTTGCTTGGTAATAGTTGTTTCACGAGCAAAAAATTTGATAGACAGTTCAATATGGGACAACCTTTGGGAGGAGTTAGGAGGAAGTTATAAAAAGCTTTTTGTTCTTTTTTTTTTTTGAAACAATAACAACATCAATGGCGGTGATAATGTGTTGCCCTTCCTTTTGAGGGTAGTCAAGTTGGGCTACACATCTAAAGATTTGCTACTCAAATTATCTTTATAATTCAAAGTTGTAGCACCCAGTTTCCCAAATAAGGGTAATTTTGAAATTTTGTGTTTATAATTATTTTAATAATAATATTTAATTCATGATATGATTTCTGGTGATTTTAAATCATTTTAAAATTATTTAAATCAATGACTTGTGGTTTTGACGTTTTGCTAGTAAAACCCTAGAGACTGTTTGACCTAGAGCCTAACCATGTAATTATGATATTTTAATGTCATTTTTGGCCTAAGGATATTTTTGCATTTGACCTATTTGAATTATTTTGATATTATTTTATTATTTATGATATTGTTTTGGGGTTATTTGAGTCGGGTTCGAATTTTAACTCAATCCGACTTGAAACGGGGACCCGGGGGTAGTTTGACTCTAGTGGGACCCACACACTAGTTAGGCATGGCCCACATGATATTAATTTTAGTCCACATGATAGAAATATTTTAGTTAGAGGTTAGACTAATTATTATGGATAAGGTTAGTGTGATTAGAGACTTTAGAATGACTAATTTAGCCCCAACCAATTAGCCCTTTCCTAATACTCATAGAATAGATTAGTGGGGGCATTTTGGACCTTACCATAATAGGACAAATAGCCCCATATGGCCAGCCACTTTGGGAGAGGATAGGCTCAAGTTCATTTCATTATTCTCATCCACACTCTCTCTTGTTCTTCCCCAAATTTCTAGAGAGCAATCCCTAGCAATTTCTCCACCAAATCATTCCATTTCACCACCAAATTTTCTTCTTTCCTTCTCTATTCTAGCCAAGGAGGAAGCTACCCAAGTTTGGGAGGATTCGGAGCTCGTTCGTGTCCTTTTGGAATCTCTACGTGTCGGTGTCGCTCCGGGAAGGCTTTTCTTCGATTCGATCTACCGAGAGGTATAAATCCCTTCTCCTTTTCATTTTCTCATGCATATAGGTCTATTTTGAACCCATAGGAATGACCCCATAGTTGTATCTCCATTTGTGTCCATTTCGTATCCATTTGGAGGTCATAGGAGTGTCCTTTGTGTTGTGGTTGTGTCCATGTGGGAAAATCCCAAATTTGGACACACTATGTGTTGTTGTTATGTATGAATGAATTAATACATGTTTAATCTCATATTTTTGTATTGGAGATGTGTTCTATAGTGTCTCATATATACATATTAGTGTAGAGAGTGAGTTCTTGATATATTATGTTATATACTTGTGTTCTTTTGTCTCAAACTACCTAAATCCGTCATGATTTTTATCTACGTTTTTAATTTCAGCCCTAACTTAGAAATGTCATAACTTCTAGCTCAAAGCTCGGTTTAATCTCCCATTTTTTTTAAAAGAAGCGTATTGAAGTTAGCTTTCCAAAAACATGTATTAATAGGTCTAATTATTTATGTAACTTTCTGGAGAATTATTTGAGTGTCAGTTGTACGAAAAACAAACGCGTTCTCGGTGTTTTTGCGATTCCGAGAGTTTCCGGAAACGAAAACGCGATCCGTTTAAAGTTTCGGAAAGCTAACACATAGATCTATAACATACTTTAATCCTAAATTTTAATTTATACTGAGATGGTACAGTATTGATTATTAGTAGGAGTTACTATTCGGCATATGCATTTTGTGCACCCTTGTGTGTAATATAATGTTCTATTTGATTTTAACCCATGTTAATATATATACATTATGTAATTAAATAGAGAATACAAGCATGAGTAAATGGTTAAATAAATGATGTATGAGGTGTAAGTATCCTATCTAATGTAAGCATGTATAAGTATGGCTTGTAATGAATATGTAGGTTCCATAGTATGTAATGTATGGTGCATATAGTGGTGCAAGAGAATAATGGATGATGAATGAATGCAAGCATGAATGTAATGTAATAATAGATGTAATGTATGCAATATACAAGTTAATGAGATGTAATGTTCTATGTTAACACAAATCCTATATTACCTCATGTACCCCCTTACACTATGTTGACACTATCACACTTGACACATTGTTCACTTACACTTTAACACTCTTTGATATATATACACTATGTATGCCCATTTAACCCTCACTTGCCCCTTTGCCATGTTCACATACACACACATAGCCTCTTAAATAAGTATTTATGAATATAGTTAACTTAGCTATGTATGTATATTATATATATGTTAGCATATTGTGTTGTAATATATTTGTTTATATAACCATTTGAAATGCCATGATTATAGACCTAATGTTGAATACCAATATATGCATGTGTATATATGTGTAGACATATATAGCTTAAAGTAATAGATTACCTAGTGTATATCCAATGTGAATTCTTGCCTATTTGAGTATTGAATAATTGTATGCTATATAGAGTTGGGTGTATGTTGGCTTGTATAGTCTTATATTGATGTGTACTTGCTAGGATAGTCTTGGTTAGGCCTAGTAAGACTTACTGGGTTAGGACATGACCTAGTTTGACTAGTGCAGTTGACCAGAGTTGACCAAGGGTTGACTTTGGCTTAGTTTAACCTAGATTCATGTAGAATGCATTGTAGTGCTTTATATTACCATTCTGGATATGTTGTGACTTGTGCTGTTCTAATTAGGAGCCAGACACCTTGTAACCTGTGTTGCTTTAAATAGGACTCTGTGGCTTCAGTTGGACCCCTATACTTATCAGCTGTTCAGGTTATCAGGCGAGTATATTCTCTGATAGTTCTCTCATTTATTTGTCAATTACTGTACTTCAGTTCTAGTTAGTTGTATGTGACTCTATTACAACACGTATCAATATTCTGGATTCATGTATACGACACACATTTATTTTCTGGCCTCTATTACTGGTATCATCATTCCTGGCTTCTATTACTGGAATCACCTACTGGAATCATTTACTGGAATCATTTACTGGTATCATTATATTTTGGCTGGACTTATCTTGAATCATTGTGTCAGAATTCTGGATTCACTTGCTGGAAGGGGAAATACTAGAGTAAGACATGTAGACATACCCCATTACTGGAATTACCCCTACTGGAATCTACTGAAATGATAGCCATCTCTCGTCTGATCAGTGAGAGGTGTGCCGGATTACCCACAGCCATTTACATGTCGATCTCGGTATTTTAAAACACACTGTTAGAGTATAGGCTGGACTCACCCTGGAATCATTGATCACTATAACTGGAATCGTCCCTTACTGGATTCATCTTGTATTAGATTCATCTTGTACTGGACTTACATTGGAGTTACACTGGTCTACATTATTGTCTGGACTTCATATCATATTACCCTGGTTCAGCTAGTTCTATTTTTACAGACTTCATTGCTATGATTCTTCTCTTGTTTAGTTATTTACTTTCCTTACACCTTATCTGTCTTTCTTACCATCACCTGAATATAAACTGCCATTTTCATCAGTACAACTGCCTATAACTGCTTTATAGTTTTCTGTCATTTACTTGGGTTTTCTAGATGAGATGTGCTCGTTCCTGTCCTGACTGGACCTGTTGATAAATTTTACAGATAGCTTGGAGGTTGCCTGCTAGCCTAGAGGAGACACCTTAGAGGTTGTTTAGATAGTTATTTCATTTGTCTGGAGTTGTATTTACTTTGTGGATTACTGTATTTGAGTTTTGAGATGTATTTCTGGGTTTTTGTATCTTAGACACTTAGACTTCTATCTCCCGTATCTCTTTGGATTTTATGTTTTATCTAACCTTATCATGCTCTACCTTAAATGTGATTGAGACTGTATCTGCTTAGCATTATATTGTTAGATGATGTGACCTAGGACAGCGTTCTACCGCCGACACTGCGGCGTAGGCTGGGCGTTGTTACGTTCTCGTACCCTAACAGTGGGTGCGGGTCGTGACAAAAGTTCTTTGGTGTTCGGCTGAAAGATGTTATTATACTAGGCTAATTTTTTTTTAATTCACACTAGTATATATGCATGTACGTTTCACATATCTCAATCATCTGTAAATTTTTTTGTACTTGAGAACATGAGAAGAGCAAAAGGCACCAAAAGAGCAAAATATATTTTTCTTCATTTTTTTCTATTCGTAATTGCCAAGATGTCCAACTACAACCAATAAGTGTTCTAACGACACTCGAAAAGTGCCGTTAATGACATTCTATAGCACTTTTTAAGTGATGCCTATAGGGGGTGTCAGGGAAAGTTTCTTTATTTAAAAATATTAAGCTGGGCAATATTCGTAAAGGATTACATGAAAAAGTATATTACAATACTACTGGTATTTAAGGAAAATACTAACAAGAAAATTATCTTAGACTTGGGGAATTGTTGAGAAATGGTAGTTGATGTCGTTATATCCAAGATAGAGAAACGACATGGATGTTGCTAAAAACTGCAATTGACGAATATAAATATTATGCTTAAATTTTTGGAGGGATAAGCTTTAGTAACGGTATGTAGCTAAGTCTTGACGATGTTGTACGCCCCTATATGGACTAATATATTGTTGTAAACAAAAGGATAGGACCACATTGATATAAATGCGTGGGTAAAGGACGTGAACAAAACTTCAGGTCATGATTGATTCCTCGGTTCTAAGCTATAGCCTAATAAAGATAAGATTCTTGAGGTAATCAAAATTGTAAAATTTTGATTAATAAAGGATTCGAATGATGGACTATGTAGAACTCTCCTTAAGATTATAATCCTGAGGTGAGGTAGAAAGACTATAAGAGAAATAAGATATCGAGCTTTGAGGGATCTTTCGAATTGCTTGGTTTTAGAATTTCCTGAGGTTGAATACATATAATCAGACTATTGAGGATTTCACTCTTGAAGATAAATTTTTTTGGAAGATGAGATTGATGATTTTACAACTAAATACTAAAGAACTTGAATCTGGCATGTGAGAGTTAAGGACGTGACATTAGTATATTACATGACCAAGTATTGATTATTCGAAAGATCAATACATTGTTTTAGATTATAGTTTGGTTCATTATTTGTCAATGAAGAAAATGAAACCGAGGACAAGAATTAAAATGACAAGTGCGAAGGAAACATCTTTTATGAATCTGGAATTGCAGCTTTGTGAGACATGCCAACTAGTGATCAAGGAAGTAATATTTTGACCAACACAAATCCATGACTCTGCGGAGTTAGAGATATATAAAATGGAAATAATTTAACAATAAAGGAATTATTTCTTATAAAGAGAATGTGATTCAAATTTTAGTTATTTTTAAATTTCGAGTACAAAATGATTATAAGTGGGTAGGATGTAAGACCACTCCCTAATTTTTTTTTAATTTTTTTGTTAAACCAAATTTATACCCCATTTTGATTTATCAAAATATTAAATTTTTTTCTAACCATTTTGTAGTAAATATTTCTAAATAATAATGACTTAGTATTAGTATTACGTATATCTTTATTACATGCTTAATCAAAATTTATTAGTCCAAACTCTACTTTTGGAGAATTCCCTTCCCAACAACGCTGGTATGTATCGAAAGATTTCTGAACATTTGTCAAATAGTGAACAGAGTAAAGGAACCACGCGCATGCTCGACCTCTATCCCCTATCTCTCCAGATCCTCAACTTACCACAAGATTTCGTACTCCAATCATTTTGTAATCAATTTTGAGATGTAACATGTTTCAAAATTTCCCGAAAAGAGAGTTCCTTCACTTTTTCTTTTATGTCCCAAAATAGTTGTATCTTCTAATTAGTGTTCTCAACTTAATATTTTAGTAACCTAGCTTCTTTTATTTATTTTGCCTATTATTTCCTTGGCTTCATCCAAGACACATATGCATGAGATGCCACCTTATCTCTTCCTATAGGAAGGCTTAAGAAAATTTATCGATGTTTCCTTGGGAATTTACAGTAGGGTCATATTGTTATTAGGCTGCCCCATTTGATCTATCTACCCAAGAAATGATGTCCTTCTTACAAGAAACATAAAACATAAAATATAAAACTGCAACTTTCATAATTGTCGTTAGGACATTTATTCTTAATGTTATACTTACTAAAAATCTATGTCATATCTTTTGTAGGATATGGAGGTCTTCAATTCGAAACACAAGGGTTCAGCAAGTGACTTGACTCCTAAAGTGTTGTTGACTTGTTTTTCACTCATCCTGATATTTTAATACAAAATAATTTAGTACCAACCACTGAGTGAATGTGGCATTTCCAATGTTTCAAACTTTAATAAAATAAAGTATTGGGGTACTATAATCAAATTTTATTAAGACCGAAGTAGTTGTTTTTCAATAATTTGATTTAATATTGTAGTCCAGACAATTCGTTCCCGTGATATAAATGGTATTAGTAAAATTAGTTAAAACAAATATTTGACCCCAGTAGATAAATGGGAAGAAAGAATAAGAAATAATAGTAGTAATTACAATTGATGTTGAAGAAGATAAGAGGGTAAAATTTAGTTAATTCTTGCTTCTAAGTGCATTTTTCGTAGAATCTTTCTCCTCTTTTCCTGGAGAAGCCGATTGTACTCCATAATAGACATCTCCATGAGCAGGTCCCCCATAAATGATGTCGCAATGAGTGGAACAAATATATTTAGGATTCGACACATTAAACAAAATTTCCTTAACATATTGGTGTATGCAGTTGCAATAGTCTTCTCTTGCCTCCACAAGTGACATCACTGCGACCATAGAGATAATTAGTATTGTCAAAAACACCTTAATATTATTCATGATTGATGGTGTGAGAGGAAGAAAAGAAATAGACAAAGGTTAAGCTTGCAATCGGATGCAACATGAAAGGAGAATCAAATGAGATTTATAACAAGGATTTACAACCTTAATTTATATTTTTAGTAGTATATGGTTATATTTAGTTCCTATTATTAGGATATCTAGAGGTATATTAGTGTATTTTTAGTATTATATTACGATATGACCTCCTACTTTTAGGATATCTACAACCATATATTTGTATCTATGAGGTGCAGAGAAATATGGGAATAAGACTCTTTTGACTAGTTGAATGAATGGTATAACTCTTTTGTGTGAATTAATAGGATTGCCTCTAGATTTAAAATAACCTTTTATGTAAATAATAAGCAATATGGTAAAAACAAGGCGGGAGAAGGATTTATAAAGTACTAGAAATTTGAATTTTCATTCTTAGGGGAGCACATGTAGGATGGATTATGGATTGCTTGTCTTGGCTTATTTTCCTTTTTCTTATTTTTTATGAAAAGCAACATGAAAGTTTGTTTGGTAATAGTTGTTTCACAAGCAAAAATTTGATAGACAGTTCAATTTGGGACAACCGTTGGGAGAAGTTATGAGGATGTTATCAAAAGCTTTTTGTTCTCATTTTTTTTGAAACATTAACAACCTCTATGACAGTTGTAATGTGTTGTCCTTCCTTTTGAGGGTAGTCAAATTGGGCTACACATCTAAACATATGCTACTCAAAGTATCTTTATAATTCAAAGTTCATTGGTGTTCGGCTGAAAGAAGTTCTTATATGCGCGTACATTTAACATATCTCAATCATCTATAAGTTTTTCTGTACTTGAGAAAAGCAAAAGGCACCAAAAGAGCAAAATATATTTTTGTTCATTTTATTCTATACATAATTACCAATCTGTCCAACTACAACAAATAAGTGTTCTAACGACACTCGAAAAGTGTCGTTAATGACATTCTATAGCACTTTTTAAGTGTGGTCTAGAGGTGGTGTCATGGAAAGTTTCTTTATTTGATTAAGTAGATTACAATACTACTGGTATTTAAGGCAAATACTAGCAAGAAAATTATCTTAGATTTGAAGAATTGTTGAGAAATGGTAGTTGATGTCGTTATATATCCAAGATAGAGGAAGGATATGGATGTTGCTAAAAAAATTGCAATGGATGAATATATATATATTATGCTTAAATTTTTGAGGGATAAGCTTTAGTGACGGTAAGTAGCTAAGTGTTGACGATGTTGTATGCCTCTATATGGACTAATATGTCATTGTAAACAAAAGGATGAGGACCACTTTTATATAAATGAGTGGGTGAAGGATGTGAACAAAACTTCAGGTCATGATTGATTCCTTGTTTCTAAGTTATACCTTAATAAAGATGAGATTCGTGAGGTAATCAAAATTATAAAATTTTGATCAATAAAGGATTCGAATGATGGACTATATAGAACTCTCCTTAAGATTATAATCCTAAGGTGAGGTAGAAAGACTAAAAGAGAAGTAAGATATCGAGCTTTGAGGGATCTTCCGAATTGCTTGGTTCTAGAATTTGCTGAGGTTGAATACGTATAATCATCCTATCGATGATTTCACTCTTGAAGATAAAATTTGTTGGAAGATGAGATAGTTGTTTTTACAAATAAATACTAAAGGTCTTGAATCTGGCATGTGAGAGTTAAGGATGTGACATTAGTATATAATAGAATTTAGTGGAATATTTGACTTATTTATTATTTAGGTGGAGCTTCACTTATATAGGAGAGGATAACCCCTCTCCCAATTATTCTACTCGATGTGGGACTAAAAGCCCATTAATACTCTCAACACTCCCCCTCAATATGGTGATAGATATCAATCATCCCCATCTTGTTACATAGTTTAGAGAGAGAATTAATGAATTAAGCCCCTTAGTATTCCTTTCTCTAGCACTATTTAACTTGTTCTTCTGAGGGAACATGATCGAGCTTTAGTATTCCTTTCTCTAGCTTTTCCTTGATGAAGAACCGATCGATCTCGATGTGCTTCATTCTCTCATGCTGAACTGGATTGTTAGCTATACTCAGTGCTGCTTGGCTATTACTCAGAAGACATAATGGTATTCCTTGGTCCAGCTTCAACTCTGTCAGCAATGCTTTTACCCATAATAATTCTGACACTCCCAGAGCCATAGCTCTATATTCTGCTTCAACGGTTGATCGAGCTACCACAGACGGTTTCTTGCTTCTCCATGAGACTAGGTTATCCCCCACAAATATATAATACCTTGAGGTAGATCTTCTGTCATCCATGCAACTTGCCCAATCTGCTTTGCAGTATCCCTCAACACTAAGGTGTCTATTGTTCTTGAACCATATCCCTCTTCCAGGAGCCCCTTTTAGATATCACAAAATATGGAAAACTACATCTATGTGGCCCTTTCTTGGATCATGCATGTAGTGACTCACTACACTCACAACAAATGAGATATCAGGGCGAGTGTGACCATGATAAATCAATCTGCCTACAAGTCTCTAGTATCTTTCACGATCAACCGGCTCTCCGACCTCTGCCCCAATTTATTTTTTTGGTCAATCGGAGTGACTGTCGGAAGACATCCCAGCATACCAGTTTCTGTAAGCAAGTCTAGTACATACTTCCTTTGAGAGAGGACTATCCTGTCTTTTCCTTGAGCTACCTCGATCCCGAAAAAATAACTCATCATTCCCAAGTCCTTTACTTTAAATTCATTGGCAAATTTTGACTTCAGCTGGGTAATCTCCTCTTTCTCATCACCTATGATTACTATATCATCT
This sequence comes from Iris pallida, assembly GCA_029216955.1. Classification (NCBI taxonomy): domain Eukaryota; kingdom Viridiplantae; phylum Streptophyta; class Magnoliopsida; order Asparagales; family Iridaceae; genus Iris; species Iris pallida. The sequence continues at coordinate 33,918,364 of JANAVB010013398.1, forward strand.
ATGTATATAGCAAGTATGGTAACGTGGGCTCTCGCATGTCAGAAGAAGGCTGTGTGATATGTATTAGTCTGGCTGTACCCCATGCTCGTGACAACTTTTTTGAATCTTTCAAACTATTATCGAGGATATTACTTGAGTCCATACAATGATTTCTTAAACTCATACACTCGTTCTGTTGACTGCTTCATGTAAAATCTAGGTGGCGTCTCCATGTATACTTACTCCTGTAGATCTCCATGAAGAAAGGCATTCTTCACATCTAATTTATGAAGTTGCCACCCATGGTTTGCTATAAGGGAGACCAGGGTTCTTACAGTGCTCATCTTCGCTACAGGAGCAAACGTCTTATCATAGTTGATGCCATAGGATTGAGTGAATCCTTTTACAACCAGTCTTGCCTTGTATTGCTCCACCTTTCCTTCTGGCATCTCCTTCACCATGAAGACCCATTTGTATCTGAATGCCCTTTTTCCTTCAGTTAATGGAATAAGTCCCTTGTCCTATTTTTTTCCAGTGCCCCAATTTCCTCCAACATTGCAGCTTTCTACCTTGGATCTTCCTTTGCTTTCTGCCAACACTTAGGCAAAGAGGTGGTGTCTAACGCTACCATGAATGCTCCATAAGTAGGGGATAGATTAGATTATGATAGAAATTGAGCAATATCATGTTCTTAACCATAACGAATAGGAGATTTTCCTGTATTACTACGAGAAAATCTTCTTAAGGGAATATGCGATAGTGGAGGGTTGATCATACCATCCGAATCAGAGGGATTTGCATCCGAAGCAGAGGGATCCGGTGCGAAAGGCGTATCTTCAGGAGTTGGGACAGGATTAAGCGAGGGACATGACACAATAGGCACAGTAGGGGCAATAGCACAGTAGTGGACTGCTGCTTCCTTCTTCTGTAGACTTGGAGCTTTGTAGTCTGTTCCTCCCGCTGTTCTATAGTCTCCCCCTGTACTGGAGCATTACTTCCTTCCTCCTGATTGTATGTGTCATTATTACTTTCCTCTCTCTCGCTATCTCCCCTTTTGTTTTTTGGACCAACTTTCATCATTGGGCATGGAACTGACCCAACAATCACGCTTAGGACTATTTCCCCCTCACTCCTAACATCTCTTGTGTTACGTGTGTCACCAAATGCGGAGCCTTCTTCTGAACCATTGTGGTAGTTTGGTTCCATCTCTCTGAATGTAACATCTATGCTCACAAAAAGTCTTCGCTCCACTGGACTCTAGCAGGAATATCCCTTCTGAGTCCCTGAGTAGCCAACAAAGACACACTTCACTGCCCGAGGGTACAATTTCCTTACTTCAGATCTATTATCCTTCACAAAGCATACACAACCAAATACTTTTTAGGGAACAATATACTTGTTCTCCCCTGTAAGCATCTCAAACAATATCTTCCATCCAAACACCTGAGAGGGCATCATGTTGATAAAGTATGCAGCAGTCAACATGACATGTCCCCATAAGTGTTTCGAAACATTCATAGCAAAATCATTGACATTGCCACTTTCAACAGGTTCCTGTTCTTCCGTTCTGCCATGCCATTTTGTGCTGGTGTATAGCTTGCTACTTCCACATGATGTCTGATGATTTCTGATAATGTATCCCATTGACTGATTAGTACTCCTCAATAGCAAAATCATTAACAAAATCATTGACATTGCCACTTCCACATGATGTCTGATGATGTATCCCATTGACTGATTAGTACTCCTCAATAGCTTTCTTGGTATATTTTGTCCTATTGTCAGACCTCAAAATCTTCACTTTAGCACCATACCGTGTTAAAATCCTGTGATGAAAGTCTTCAAAGCATGTAAAGTTATCACTCTTACTCTTCATTAGGTATACCCAGGTAACACTGTTTGCCATTAAAACTCTTGGGTTGATTGATGTTTTTAATTACAAACAGAACAGAGTACAATATAGGACTTAGACGTAGTCCTAGGAGTACAATTTTGTTTTTATCTGGGTACGGTGTCGATGGAGCGAGTGGTAATACGTTGACTCTGTTGACGATCTGACGACAATCATGAACTCTCTGAAGGTTTGGGTTGCTCTGGATGCCGGAGCATTACGACGAGAAGTGGACGTTAAGTATCTCTTCTGGCCTCTGTATATGGATATAACAGTCTGTCTGTATATATCTCTCTCTATCTTTGTGTGTTCCCCTTTGTCATGAAGGAGTGATCCTTCTATTTATAGAAAGCAGGCTGGCTGCTCACGTACATATATGTTGTCACGACCCGCACCCGTATTTTGGACGCGAGCTCGTAAGCAAGCCAGCTATGTATCGAGCGGACTCCAGCCCGACTCGAGTATGTATAAGCTGTCAAGGTCATGGTATCATATCTAGTCTAAACTATATCTCAATCCACATGAATCATATAATCAAGAAAGAAAAAGTATGGGTCATGGTCTGCAGCCCATTAGCAAATTGTCCGATTAGACTCTAAGAATGATATGAGTCTATAAAATAAGCAGGAAATATCATGGTACTGAATATAAAGCATGAGAAGATAATAAAATATTACAAGCAAATACTTGTATCATACATCGCGATCCTCTACCATCCTGCTCTGCTAACTAACTCCATGCAATCACTAAACCTGAAGAGATCATCATGTCCTCAGAGGACTAGCAAGATACATAATATACAAGCCAACATATAACAGTAAAAAGAAGCAAGAAACAATCAAGGACATCCAATGTGATAACATGGACCAAGACACAAGATCTAAAGACAAGGATCCTAAGACACTGGCATGCCATACTAGAAATGGACGGCAATAAACTGCAGTCAAGGCAAGTACTCACAATCTATAGTATCTTAATCGCTGTCAAGGCAACTACACACAACCAAGACGGTAGCCAATCCAAGTATAAAATCCTATAGACCATAGTCAAGGTAAGTACTCATAATCTATAGAATGTCGAAGTCAAGTCCCACTCAAGTCATGTCAAGTCTAGTCAAGTTATAATCAAGTCAAGAATATCGTGGTGTAGGACTATACGACTCTATCAAGCAATACATATGAGACTAACACAGTGTAACAGGTGGAACTATCATAACAGGAAAGAATAAGAATGTACAGGCAACTAGAAACATGTAAAGTGAACTATAACAGAAAAAGTGTAATAGACAGGGAATAAAGCAGTCACGACTGTAAGGAAAAGAACAGCAGCGAGATGGTAAACATGTATATAAATTATACTGTACAAGTTGGCAAGGTATACTTGCCTGGGGGTTGTATGGAGAACCAACAATGTATCGCCAATCACAAGTCAGAAAGTCCAAGTCATCATAAGTGTCTCTGAAAGCTGAAATAAACGTTACCAACATTCTCAGAATAGTCAAATTAGCAAGGATTGCCTGTCCTAAAGTCCAATTCTGGACACAGGGGCAAAACGGTAATTTCGGGCAAAAACGATGTCCGCCGTTGGACCCGCTTTGCACCGAAAAGCGTGCCAGAGTCAACGGCCTCTAAAGTCGTCAAACTATATGTCTACAGATCCAGTTTTCCGATACGATCCCAATCGTATGTTCAAAGTTGGATTTCGGCGGGCCGTACACAAAATCGCCCGTTGAGTGGGACCGTGGGGCCCGCAAAACGACGTACGATTCAACTGTCTCAGAATTGGACCAAACTTGGCATACAGGACCAGAAAAATGATACGGTCCTGTTGGTGCAAGTTTTGTCACGATTTGAGGTGCACACACAAAGTTATGACTGAATTTGCATCGCGCGGATACGGGACAATTCCGACGGATACGCGTTCGATACGACGCGCACACACATCCAAATCAAGTTCTGTCAGTTCCCACACGTCCACTTTTACTGCCGGCTCCTGTCGGAGTCAGCGGTATACGATGAGGTGGGCCAGTTTGACGGGGTGCACCCGTATCGGGAAAATCCTATTATTTAGAAAACCAGTTTTTTCTTAATTTTGGAAGTTGAATAATTAAGTGTACGTGCAATATTATTGAAAAGTACCAGAAGGGTTTTGGTACCCCTATATGTTGTCTACAAGACCCTTCTTGTGGATTTTGAATACTGTGCGTGAGGTGACGGCAAACAACGTGTCAATATGGTGTTTTAAGTAACTAAATCCTGTCACAATTTACACAGTTTTTATTCGACTTTGATGCCGATTTATCGGACTGATCGCTCATCTATTTCCAATCCTACTTGCTGGGTTATCGAGAGGTTCATGTTGGCTTTCCAAACTAATTTATGGGACGAGAATCGGTTAAATATACGAGAAGAAATACGGGGTCGAAGTTACCTCCGCGGCTGTTGTGTTCTCTGTTGGCTGTGCGCCAGAGCGCGCGCCGTGCCTTGCTGCGACGGTTCCCGGCCGTGTATGGCGGTGGTGCCAGCGGCGGGTGGCCGCCCAGGTGACTGTGGTGGGGCGTCGAGTACGCGTCAGGATTAGGGTTTTTGATGTGCTCCGTTTCGCATGTATTAATAGTAGAGTCGCGGGGGAAACACGCTCGGGAATGGGTTCCTTGTGCTCGGCCTGGGCTCGCTGCTGCTGAGCTCAGGTTAGCTACTGCTATGGACCCCTTGGGCCTGGGCTTCAGGATTAGGGGCTCGGGTTATGGGCTTTTGGTTTTATTTCTATTTTCCTTCTCTCACGTTCGGTTATAGATTCATATAACTCTGTTATTTAACAGAGTTAATGGGCCTGGGGGAGCTGAGTGCTCGGGCTATTCTGCTGGATTGGGGTCACTTGGGTTGGCTCTTCTGGAGTGTAGGGGATTGTGCTCTGGCCCGAGCTCAGCTAGGCTGGCCGGCCAGCTGTTGCTTCTTATCTTTTTTTTTCTTCTTCTTTTTTCTTATTCTTTATATATATATAATTTTATATATATATATATATATATCTATATACACTCTTATATATATAATACATATTTATATACGCATACACATTTACAGCCATATGTATTTATACATATACATGCACATATATACCTATATAATATATATATATTTATATATATCACTTACACACACATATATTTATATTTATTTATATATACTTACATATACACACATTTACCATATATATATATATATATATATGCATATTAAAAAAAAAAAAAAAAAATATATATATATATATATATATATATATATATGCATATTCACATATATAATATATAGTTATATGTACATATACGTACAAACATATTATATATATATATATATATATATATATATATATATATATATATATATATATATATATATATATATATAACATATATATATATATATATATATATATATATATATATATATATATATATATATATATATAAACATATTCACATATATAATATATATATATTATTTATAAAATAAATGATTTAATAAATATAAACTGTTAACATTTAATAACAACAAAATATAAAATCCTAATAACAATTAAATAGCCAAAAAGTCGTTTCTAACGGTTCCACATGCACACTACTTATCTGGCTCCATAAGACCCTACAAATTTTGTAAAACCTTATTTAATAATGATAATACCTATAATCTTCCTATAACAATTATTTAGAAAATAATTTCTAATTCCTAAAAAATATACACGAAAATATTTGCATTTACCAAACATGTCTACAAGGTCGTATTTGGTCCCACTACATGCCTACATGGGCTTGGATTTGACTTGGGCCCAATCTGGACAGGTTCGGTACAACCGGGTTTCCTAAAACTCAATAATATAAATAATAAATAAATAAGTCTTCGGTAAGGGTTAAGTCGCAATTTGGCCGGGTTTTCCTAGTTGGGACATCACTATGGCTCGGTCTTTCCTACCGGGGCCAATACACTAGCCAAAGCACGCCATGGCGCTATCCGTGCGACAATTTCTAGTCACCTTGTACTCCAAAACTCAACCATGGTTAAAATCATCTGTCGTAATAATTAACTAAAAAAACTATTTATAAAATATAAAAATCACTATGTAAATCAATTAAATAATAAAACAAAAAATAATTCAATATTTTCGGGAAGGGGAGCTACAAATCTACCCACCTTAAAAATAATTTCGTCCTCGAAATTCTAATTCATAACTATGCCTTAAAAATCAAAGTCTACTATTTCCATAATCTCCTCAAATTTAAATTCTCAAAATATTTTATGGCCTTCTCTAGTCATTTGGTGTTTATGAAATCTCGAGGACTTCTACCCACCTTATCTCACACTACTCCCTTGAAACACAGGTCACTAAAATCTTATAATCTTATAACCTGTGACTAATAATTCTACCAGTAGATATCTAGGCATATGGCATCTATAATCCCTTATATCTACAAACAACCAAATATTCAATAGTCAAATAATATTATACTATAATTTAAGAATTTCTGGTAAATCCTAGTCAGCACGATCGTTCGTCACTTCGAAATAAAAGGGACGAGAATCAATGGTATGAAAACAAAGAAGTATAATCGAGAGCAATTATAGAGTTTTCAAGGACGTAGAGAATTTCTAAGAGAATTTTCAAGGCAGAGTTCCTGAGGTTTAGTCATTGTCGCAGGCTCGTACCAGTACAGTTACGTAACCGGTACGATATGCTCTGACCTGCATGGGCCACCACAAAAACTTGTCACGACCCGCACCCACTTTTCGGACGCGAGCTCGTGAGCAAGCCAGCTATGTATCGAGCGGACTCCAGCCCGACTCGAGTACGTATAAGCTGTCAAGGTCATGGTATCATATCTAGTCTAAACTATATCTCAATCCACATGAATCATATAATCAAGAAAGAACAAGTATGGGTCATGGTCTGCAGCCCATTAGCAAATTGTCTGATTAGACTCTAAGAATGATATGAGTCTATAAAATAAGCAGGAAATATCATGGTACTGAATATAAAGCACGAGAAGATAATAAAATATTACAAGCAAATACCTATATCATACATCGCGATACTCTACCATCCTGCTCTGCTAACTAACTCCATACAATCACTAAACCTGAAGAGATCATCAGGTCCTCAGAGGACTAGCAAGATACATAATATACAAGCCAACATGTAATAGTAAAAAGAAGCAAGAAACAATCAAGGACATCCAACGAGACAACATGGACCAAGACACAAGATCTAAAGACAAGGATCCTAAGACACTGGCATGCCATACTAAAAATGGTTGGCTATAAACTGCAGTCAAGGCAAGTACTCACAATCTATAGTATCTCAATCGCTGTCAAGGCAAGTACACACAACCAAGACGATAGCCAATCCTAGTATAAAATCCTATAGACCATAGTCAAGGTAAGTACTCATAATCTATAGAATGTCAAAGTCAAGTCCCACTAAAGTCATGTCAAGTCAAGTCAAGTTATAATCAAGTCGAGAAAATCGTGGTGTAGGACTATACGACTCTATCAAGCAATACATATGAGACTAACACAGTGTAACAGGTGAAACTATCATAACAGGAAAGAACAAGAATGTACAGGCAACTAGAAATATGTAAAGTGAACTATAACAGGAAAAGTGTAATAGACAGGGAATAAAGCAGTCACGACTGTAAGGAAAAGAACAGCAGCGAGATGGTGAACATGTATATAAATTATATTGTACAAGTTGGCAAGGTATACTTGCCTGGGGGTTGCATGGAGAACCAACAATGTATCGCCAATCACAAGTCAGAAAGTCCAAGTCATCATAAGTGTCTACGAAAGCTGAAATAAACGTTACCAACATTCTCAGAATAGTCAAATAAGCTAGGATTGCCTGTCCTTAAGTCCAATTCTGGACACAGGGGCAAAACGGTAATTTTGGACAAAAATGATGTCCGCCGTTGGACCCGCTTTGCACCGAAAAGTGTGCCAGAGTCAACGGTCTCTAAAGTCGTCAAACTACATGTCTACGGATCCGATTTTCCGATACGAACCTAATCGTATGTCCAAAGTTGGATTTCGGCGGGCCGTGCACAAAATCGCCCGTTGAGTGGGACCGTGGGGCCCGCAAAATGACGTACGATTCAACTGTCTCAGAATTGGACCAAACTTGGCATACAGGACCAAAAAAATGATACGGTCCTGTTGGCGCAAGTTTCATCACGATTCGAGGTGCACATCCAAAGTTATGACTAAATTTGCATCGCTCGGATACGGGATAATTCCGACGGATACGCGTTCGATACGACGCGCACACACATCCAAATCAAGTTCCGTCAGTTCCCACACGTCCACTTTTACTGCCCTCTCCTGTCGGAGTCAGCGGTACGCAACGAGGTGGGCCAGTTTGACGGGGCACACCCGTATCGGGAAAATCCTATTATTTAGAAAACCAGTTTTTTCTTAATTTTGGAAGTTGAATAATTATGTGTACGTGCAATATTATTGAAAAGTACCAGAAGGGTTTTGGTACCCCTATATGTTGTCTACAAGACCCTTCTTATGGATTTTGAATAATGTGCGTGAGGTGACGGCAAACAACATGTCAATATGGTGTTTTAAGTAACTAAATCCTGTCACAATTTACACAGTTTTTCTTCGACCTTGATGCCGATTTATCGGACTGATCGCTCGTCTATTTCCAATCCTACTTGCTGGGTTATCGAGAGGTTCATGTTGGCTTTCCAAACTAATTTACGGGACGAGAATCGATTAAATATACGAGAAGAAATACGGGGTCGAAGTTACCTCCGCGGCTGTTGTGTTCTCTGTTGGCTGTGTGCCCGAGCGCGCGCCGTGCCTTGCTACGGCGGTTCCCGACCGCGTATGGCGTTGGTGTCGGTGGCGGGTGGCCGCCCAGGTGACTGTGGTGGGGGCGTCGGGTACGCGTCAGGATTAGGGTTTTCGATGTGCTCCGTTTTGCGTGTATTAATAGTAGAGTCGCGGGGAAAACACGCTCGGGAATGGGTTCCTTGCGCTCGGCCTGGGCTCGCTGCTGCTGAGCTCAGGTTAGCTACTGCTATGGACCCCTTGGGCCTGGGCTTCAGGATTAGGGGCTCGGGTTATGGGCTTTTGGTTTTATTTCTATTTTCCTTCTCTCACGTTCGGTTATAGATTCATATAACTCTGTTATTTAACAGAGTTAATGGGCCTGGGGGAGCTGAGTGCTCGGGCTATTCTGCTAGATTGGGGTCACTTGGGTTGGCTCTTCTGGAGTGTAGGGGATTGTGCTCTGGCCCGAGCTCAGTTAGGCTGGCCGGCCAGCTGTTGCTTCTTATTTTTTTTTTCTTCTTTTTCTTATTCTTTATATATATATAATTCTATATATATATATATATATATATATATATATATATATATATATATACACACTCTTATATATAATACATATTTATATACGCATACACATTTACACCCATATGTATTTATACATATACATGCACATATATACCTATATAATATATGTATATATTTATATATATCAATTACACACACATATATTTATATTTATTTATATATACTTACATATACACACATTTACCATATATATATATATGCATGTTCACATATATAATATATAGTTATATGTACATATACGTACACACGTATTAAATATATATATATATATATATATATATATATATATATATATATATATATATATATATATATACATATTCACATATATAATATATATATCATTTATAAAATAAATGATTTAATAAATATAAACTGTTAAAATTTAATAACAACAAAATATAAAATCCTAATAACAATTAAATAGCCAAAAAGTCGTTTCTAACGGTACCATATGCACACTACTTATCTGGCTCCATAAGACCCTACAAATTTTGTAAAACCTTATTTAATAATGATAATACCGATAATCTTCCTATAACAATTATTTAGAAAATAATTGCTAATTCCTAAAAAATATACAGAAAAATATTTGCATTTACCAAACATGTCTACAAGGTCGTATTTGGTCCCACTACATGCCTACATAGGCTTGGATTTGACTTGGACCCAATCTGGATAGGTTCGGTACAACCGGGTTTCCTAAAACTCAATAATATAAATAATAAATAAATAAGTCTTCGGTAAGGGTTAAGTCGCAACTTGGCCTGGTTTTCCTAGTTGGGACATCACTATGGCTCGGTCTTTCCTACCGGGGCCAATACACTAGCCAAAGCACGCCATGGCGCTATCCGTGCGACAATTTCTAGTCACCTTGTACTCTAAAACTCAACCATGGTTAAAATCATCTGTCATAATAATTAACTAAAAAAACTATTTATAAAATATAAAAATCACTATGTAAATCAATTAAATAATAAAACAAAAAATAATTCAACATTTTCGAGAAGGGGAGCTACATATGTCGGATGCGCCTGGATGTGGAAACAGCACGTGGCTGATGCTGGCGGGAGTGAATGGACGATTCGCCCCGAGTTGTGGTCGAATATGCTCGAACTGCTTCGTCAGGCTGCGGAGGAGCTGACACGTGGCAGTTGTTGAGATTTGGTTGTTGCTGAGATCTTGGGTGGTTGGCACCCATTCTTTAAATAGAACTGACTCAAGGGACACGTGGCGTATGCCTGTTGCTCAAAGATCTTAATTTTGGAGGTGAGTGATCTGTCGGGGTGTGCCTAGGATTGGGCGCATTGTGGCGATTTAGTCCTCCAATTTTTAGTCATCATAGACAAGTCTGGGCGCATGGCTTTTAAGGTGCATGCAGAGCTTCGCATCAGGGTGCACCTAGGATCAAGCGTAGGGAAGGCGACTTGGTCTCATGATTTTTAGGAGTCATAAGCAAGTCCAGGCGCATGGCTTTTGAGGCGCATGCAGAGCTTAGTCTTCTGTTGCTTGAGATCAGAAGTGAGTTGGGGGGCGTATGACCACTGGGGCATACGACGTCTTCTGGGCGTATAGCCACGAGGTGCATACGAATGATCGGTAGGCCACATGGTAATTGTTGCCAACCCAAGGTGTAATGATGGTGCTGACATCAGCGATGCTTCATTTTCTGCACAGGGCTGCTGATTGGACACCTCTTGGAATATGTTGTCGCCTTTGTCATTCAGCATTAAATACTTGATAGAAGGGTTGCATTGGTTAGTGCCAATCTGGGTGCACGGTTCTATGGCCCGCTAGGTACATCCATAGGGAGTGCATGACGTCAACGGCATATCTGCCAATGTGTCGCATCCTCTTTGGCCCGCTTGTTGAGTTCTTCGAGACGCTAATGGTTGCCTTAACTTAGTCGAATACGAGGGAAGGATGCATTTGCTATTAATGCAAATTTATTGTATAGAATTTGGAATGTTAGCCATTTGGCACTCGGGTGTAGGCTGCCCGTGCTTATAAATAGCCGCATGAGGGAAAGCTTTGCTTTTATTCTTCATTTTGATATAAAGATGAACTTGGCCGAAACTCCGCGTTGGCGAATTGTCGAACTCGAGCTCTTCCCGTGGGTGAATATGCGTTGCCCCAGTCTTTCCGTCGTTTTGAGCTTCTGTGATAGTGCCTGTTGCATCCAAATATCGGGATCGTCGAGTCCCGACACAGGCTGATGGTGCCTGTTGCATCCAAAGATCGGGTCGGCCGTGCTCCATCTTTTGTTATACTGGCAGAGCCACAGGCTGCCGAATGTGCCTATTGCTTCCGAAGATCGGGGCATCCTGCCGCGATCTTCATCGAGCTAGAAGAGCTCCTCCTACTGCTACACAAGGACTGATTGGTGCTGATGCACCTGCGCCATAATGACGAGAGGATGCGCCTGGATAAGACATCAGAGTGATGCGCCTGACGGATGGTGTGCATGGCATGGGGCGCATAGCAGTTACTCTGCCTGGCTGTAGTTTTAAGATATTTCTTTTCGTAGAAGTTATTCTTTGTAAATCTTTTATTTTGACATGTAGTAGACTTTCATATGAAATAAAAGCCTTATTTTTAATGTCTTTAAACTTGTACTTTTCTTTGTTGTGCCAAGTATCTGTTTGAGCTTCCTGGCGCATTTGAGTTGGTCGCATGGTTGGGTTGAGCGCATAGGAATTATGGCCTATAGATGCGCCTGAAATTCCATGCTTCTACAAGACCCCCTTCAAAGTTTTCAAAACTTTCTTGCCATGTTTTAGAATACTTTGAATAAGAAGCATGGGGAGTAACGACTCTGGGCGCATGCCCTTCGCCTAGGCGCATGGCTCTTCTTGGCGTATAGTCATTTTTCGCGTCACTATAGGGATGCTTGCTGCTTAGGTGCATACTCTTAGGGCGCATGCTTCTTCTTTGAAGAGATAACGCCTCGATCTTAGGAAAGATTAATGATGATCTTTTAAAGATAAGCTGCCGTCGGTTTCTCGAGAACCAAAGCGACTGATTGCTGATGTCACGCCTTATCGGTTTACACGCGAGGCCAAGCCTATAAATAGGCGGCTGTGAGGAGAGAGAGTCTTCTACTTTTTGTAAAAATCTTTCATCTTCTTCAGAACTCTTCTCTCTTTTTTCTTCCCTGAGAACCCTTAACTCTTTCGAGAAATGGCTCCCAAGACTCCCTGCGGTAGTGCTGGCCGAGGAAGGAGCAGGGAAAAGGAGCCCTTAGAGGTCGAAGCGGAGGAAGCCTCCGTCGTCCTGGCGACCCATGTCGACGTTCGGCCAGAAGTGTTTGGTGGGTGTTTCCTTGCCTTGGTCTTTGTTGTAGTGGTGTTGGGGTGACCTGACTGCATATGAGTTGCCTCATGTAGATGTGTTTTGGGCTGACCCGCATGGACTTTTGTCCTGATGATGCGTCGAAGCATGCGCCTGGGCCTTGGTCCTGTATGTGCGCCTTTGATGAGGTTCTATCTGTGCGTATGGGTTTTGACCCAGTTTGATGTGCCAGATTTGTTGATGCGCCTAAGATACTTGTTTTGAGCTTCTAAGTATTTTTCCTAACTTTTCTTTGACACTGTTGTAGTATCCATGCCGAAGGTAGAGTCTCTCGTGACGGAAGAGATACCGCCTCCTCTCGTCAAACAAGAGCCGATGACCGTTAAGGAGTAGGCGTTACCAAAGATCGAGGTTAAGGAAAAACCGATGACCATCAGGGAAGAGATTTCTCCAAAGGTTGAATTTAAGGAGGAGCCACCGTCAGAGAGTAGTAGCATTGGGACTGACCCTCCTGACCCTACAAAAGACCTCAACCAGATTGAGCCTTCGTATGCAAAGTGGCTAAGGAAATGGTATATGCCTCAACGCAACTATGATCCCTGGCAGTGAGGATTCATCGTCTGACTTGCGATCTTTGCTGAGGCCGAAGTCGATTTTCCTTTTTAGTGTCTCTGATCTTTTTTTCCTTTCTGAGATGTAACTTTTTCTTTTGTTCCATGCCAATGCTGATGTAATCTTTGTTGGATGAGGAAATAAAGGAACTCTTGCTTTATTCATTTTTTATGATGAACTAAAATTTTATGGACTTATGACCCTTGGCATACCTTGGTTTTAGGTACGGATGATAAGTTGAGAGAGAGAGCCAATATATTTACTCAGAGGTAATCTGGATATGGTAAATATGGGCTAAAATGGTAGATTTTTTCTACTCAGAGGTAATATGGACATGGTAGGAGTGAACTCTGCATGGTTTATAGAACAACTCAGAGTTAATATGGACGTGGATGTTCTATAGTGCAACAACCCAGGGATTGTTTGTACGGAATATTTACTCAGAGGTGATGTGGACGTGGTAAATATTGCCTTAAGCGTGATCTTACATAGTGCAGGATCCTGCTTGATGGGGTGTAGAGAAGTAATTCAGACGTAATGTGGATGTGGTTGTTCTTCTACTGGGGATAGAATACAACGAAACAACTGGGTTCCAAAAGCATATGATTTCAAAAGATGGGGTACTTCCCTGAGGATTTGCCGTCGATGTCAAGAGTGGCAGCATGTTTTTGACAGATGTGGTAGTTTACCAGTCCTCTCTTTGGGGAGAGGCAGCATGTTTTTGACAGATGTCAAGAGTGGTACTTCCCTGAGGATTTGCCGTCGATGGGATGTACGGTTGTCGTGTTGGCTGACAGCACCTTCCTGAAGACTTAGTCGATGCTGGTGTCGGAGTCCCAGGTTGAAGTTTCAGATGAGTGAGAATGCAAGACATCCTCTTCTTATGATCCTTCGGGAGTTGTTGGAGGCGTGATGTAGCCTACTCCCCGTCGGGTACGGTGATAGTAGTCTTGCAGCTTCCCTTTTGGCACTGGAAGTCATAGGGGAATGCGTCGACCATTGCCGTAGTTAAGACCTTGGCCTCTCTTGAAGTTGTAACCCATCTTTTGGATGAGATACTTGGCTCGATCATGGTAACGGTAGGTTTGTATTCTGTCGGTGTCGGGTTCTGGCTCCATCGGTGGGAGGTCTTAGAGACGCTCGACTTTGCCAAAGATAATGGGCTTCTCGTCCTTGTTCTGAGGCGGGACTATGTAACAGACTCCTTGGTACAAGACGACTTGATTTATATGACACACAGTCGTTATTTGTGTTTGCAATGACTGTAGGGCATTATCTAGAGTGTAGATGGTATTCTAATATGGAAGACTAGAATAATTGAAGAACACTCTATTATTGATAAAATACAAGATCTTGTCCCGAGGGATTACATCAACGAGGGATGGAGCATCGACATTAGCCGATATGTACTCTCCAAGTTCTTCATCGGTAAGAACTAGAGCAGCCTTGGGACATTCAGGAGAAGTTTTTCGGGAGCTTGCCCCGTACTGACTCTGGGACTGTACTGAGAAGGACGCCGAGGTCTTCTTTTGTGGCCTGACGGGTGCCAACAACTGAGGAGGTCTGCCTTTGAGCCTCACCTTGAGGGAAGCCTCGGTTGGTGTGTCGGGAACTGGAACCTTTTCCCGTAGCTTGGCTACGAGAGGAGCCACCACTTGAGGGGGCTTGCCTTTGAGGCGTATCTTCAACGGAGGTTCATTGGATGTCTTGCCCGAAGAAGCTGGCGCCTTCCCGCAGAGATTGACTACCATAGGAGCCGATGTTTGAGGCGGCCTCCCTTTGAGTCGCACTTTTAAGGGAGCATTGATTATCATGTCGGCCTCTGAGTCAACTTCGATCTCAGCTTCTGCCTCGTTATCAACGTCATTGGATTCATCTTCGAGATGATTTGATTTGTACAGATCAGTGTCGGTGAAGAAGGCTTCAATCCCTGTGAAGGGATCGACATCAGCAAACTATGTTCCTATGATGCCGCTGGTGGACACATATTTCATACATTGATGGAGAGTGGATGGCACCACCATGTATTCATGTATCCATGGCCGTCCTAACAGGATGTTGTAGTTGACGTCTGCATCCACAACATAGCAAGTCACCTCGGTCTGGAGATCGCCGATGTGACAATTCAAGCAGATTTTCTCCAGTAGATCATTTTTACTGGCATTGAAACCACTGATGGTAGTGTAAGACGCTGTCAGGAGATGCATCGGGATCTCCAACGTCTGAAGTAGAGTTCGTGGGATGATGCTGAGAGAAGACCCAGGGTCAATCCGTATTCGATCCACGTTGATGGTACCGACCTACCCCGTATAATACAGGGGTCTGTTGTGCCTGTTATTCTTGAGCAGCATATCCTGTTGAGTGAATGTGATGTTGGGGATGACCTTCCCCATATTATGGAAGAACGGACATGCTGTAGGATCGTCGTCAGGCTACTTGACCTGACTGATGAAAGACTCGACGTCCTTCAGGGCTTCGTAGAGAGCCTCCCCAGTATCTTTGGATAGACGGAGGAGATCGAATAGGGAAAGCCGTGCTGGAGTACTGGCCAGTTGTACCAGTATGTCGAAGTTGTGGGGCTTGGCTAACCCCGGAGCATTATATTTTTGAAGAGGCCTATCGAAGCGGGCCTCCTTCTGCTTTTGTTTATCAGCTGTAGGTGGTTGGGATGAACCTTCTCCTTGGACAGCTGTGGTAATGATAGGATGCGTCACTTCGGATGAAGCCTCCTCTGGCTGGGCGTTCTGCTGTGAACGCGTTTGTACGGGCAGTGCTTCCTCAAGGGAGGAAGTCACAATTCGGCAAGACCTGGTCTTCTTGCCTTTGCTTTTAGAAGTAGAGGGTATGTAGCTCCCCTTCCTAGAAATTTTTGAAATATTTTTATATTATTTATTTGATTTAAATGTGATTTTTAGAATTTTATAAATACTTAATTAGTTAATTATTACGGGAGATGACTTTAGCCATGGTTGAGTTTTGGAGTACAAGACGACTAGGAATCATGGCATGGATAGTGCAACGGCGTGCCTAGACTAGTGTATTAGCCATAGTAGGGATGGCCGAGCCATAAGTGTGTCCCAATTAGGAAAACCAGGCCAAGTTACGACATGACCTCTATAAAGAATTCAATTAAGTTATTTATTAATTTAATGACTTGTAGGAGATCCGGTTGTGTCGATTTAGCTCGGACTAGACCCGAACCGAAACCGAGCCTATGTAATCTTATAGTGAGACGAAAGACGTCCATGTAGACGTACATATTGCATTTATTAATTTTGATTGTCCAAATAGGCATTTCATATATAAAGAATTTATATATATATAATATATCTTATTGTTATTAAATTAATATTCAATTTTAGAAATAAGATGAACACCATACTTAGTTACCCTTGTGCAGTTGGCGATATTTAGACTATACCTGCAATTTCAAATACATCTAGTATTGAATCACTGTATTTTGTTCTCCTACATTTTGTTATTAGTATTGTTATGATAATTGATGTGTGTATATATGTATATAAATATTATTGGTTATTTCCTATTTTTGATAACAAATATATTTTTATCTGTGTACCTATTGTTATAATAACTCGATACTAGGAAGATGTAATATTACAATTTTGGAAGTATTATATATATATATATATATATATATATATATATATATATATATATATATATATATATATATATATAGATATATATATATATATATATATATATATATATATATTTATTAAGGTATATATATAAAAAAAAAAAAAAATATATATATATATATATATATATATATATATATATATATATATATATATATATATATATATATATATATATATATATATATATAAAATATATATATATATATATATATGCCTATATAATTATATATATATGTATATATATATAATTATATATATATGTATATATAATTATATATATATGTATATATATATATATAAAATATATATATATACATATATATATATATATATATATATAATTATATAGGCATATAAATATTTATTCGGAATTTATTAAGGTATATACATATATACATGTCATATATATATATATATATATATATATATATATATATATATATATATATATATATATATATATATTAAAGAACCGTTACCTTTATTGGAAAAAGAGGGTAATGAGTACATCCGACCTCATAGGTAACAAATAAAAAGAAAATAAAAGCAAACAAAGCACTACTCAAACGCCCAATGCGGAATAGGTGGAAGGTGACGACAACCCGAATGCGACTTTCGAAACTGCCGCTTCACCTCCCGGACCAAGAAAGCAGCACCAGCACTACGCCCCTTATAGCGATGCTTGTTCCGGTTATTCCAAAGCACCCATATAATCGCACCGGCCAAGGATCTCCGGTAGTGACTGTCCGGGCCCCGCCACCACCATTGAAGGAAGGCCAAAAATTTACGATGCATTCGTGCCTTGAAAAAACCCCGGAAGACAGACCATACCTCCAAAGCAAGATCCCCGTGGAAGAAAATATGCTGAAGAGTCTCCCCGTGCCCAGCCTGACAGCAATGACACCTGGATGCTAGATGGAAGCCAATCTTTTGAATGTTGTCATCAGTGGGGAGCCAGTTATGGCAGACCCGCCACATCAGAATGCTCTACTTCGCTGGAATACACTGGCCCCATATATTAGAAAATAACGAGGAGGTTGGATGGGAGATCCGACACAACCTCCATGCTGCTGCCAGAGAGAAAGATCCTTGCCACTCACCACAGACAAAGGAATCAGGAACCGGAGTGCAAGTCAGATTTGTCGCACTGAGATGCCGCGCTGCCTCTTCCCCAAACTGCTCCGAGATCATAGGCAAATTCTAGCCCGCGGTGGTCCAGAACGATCGGATAGCAGGACCGCCATTGTCAGAGTTCCTCGCCATAGAATCTCGGATATTCCTTCCCCTATCCGATAGAGCCCTCACAATCACCGGTCGATGAGGATGAAGCACCATCTTCTTGGCCAATCTGGCCGACCGCTGTAGCTCCCCGATGCCACCACCCGGCGGTACCCGCCCCGAGGGGTACGCCCGACGCTGCGAAGGATCAGCGCCCGCCACCCCCCCGACTCGATCCCCAATGCTGGCCGAAGATTGGCCTGCCTGGCAAAAAACTACAGGCGCCAGCGCCTGGGCCTGCAACCGCACCCGTGTCCATCTCCCCGTTCCGCGCCTGGCCCCTGTAACCACGCCCTCGACCGTCGGAACATCAACGCTACCCAGCCGGAGACCCCCAAAATCCACGCTTCGTACCTCGCTGAGCCCTCACCATGGCCAAGTCTGAAAGATATATGCGGTTCTGCCAATTTTCTCCCCCGTAAAATCCGTCGCCAAATGGGAGAACATTTGGAAGTCATGAAGGCTTCGCATGGATGACGCTTATGAAAATATTTCGATTTAAGGAACTCCACCCAAAGACCCCTCCCATGATGCAACTTCTACCATAATTTCATAGAGAAGGCATCCATAATATCATTTAGACACTTGATCCCAAGACCCCCTTCAGACTTAGTCCGAGTAACAAAACGCCACGCCAACCAACTCCTCTTAGCAACACCATCCTTGCTACCCCAAAAGAAAGCCGTAAACATCCTCTTAATCGTCCTGATAACGGCCCGGGGTGGGTAACATGCTGCCAATATATACATAGGGATAGAGGTGAGAACATTCTTAATAAGAACCAACTTACCCCTAGGAGATAGTATCTTGTTTTGCCGTCCCGTCAGCTTCGATCTGATTTTATCAAGCAAATTACAGAACATCCCTGTATTCCGTCTCCCGCACGTTAATGGACAGCCCAAATAAGAAAGTGGCAGAGTACCGGTGTAAAATCTAAATAGAGTAGAGATAGTCTGATCACGAGCCTCGGCCAATGGAGTCGCAGTATAAAAGGCAGATTTGGAATAATTAATCTTTTGACCTGATACAGCCTCATAACGATGCAATACCTGCTGAAAAGCACGCAATCCAGTAATATCCCTCAAAGTGAAGATAAGGACATCATCCGCATAGGCCAGGTGCGAGATACACGATCCCCCAATAGGAGTATGAAAAGAAGATCTTCGATTTGTGTCTTGAAGAAGCTTGAGGTTCCGAGAAAGCACCTCCGTGGCAATAATAAAGAGAGCGGGGGAGAGAGTGTCCCCCTGACGGATCCCTCTAGATGCCGGGAAGAAGTCAGTAGGAGCGCCATTGAGAAGAACCGCACACCGGGTGTCCGCCAGGAGACGATAAATGAGATCACAGAAGACTTTATTGAAGCCAAATCTCCGAAGAACACGCAGGAGGAAATGCCAATTAACTTTGTCATAAGCCTTCTGCATGTCAAGCTTGACTGCAACGTTGCCACCATGATTGGATTCCCTCATAGATGCTACCATGTCCTGGGCAATGATGATATTGTCAACAATCTCTCTCCCTTTAACAAAAGCACTTTGCTCCGATGAAATAATTTTGGGAAGAAAATCCCGTAACCTGCAAGCAAGAATCTTGGAAATTATCTTGTTACAGAAATTACAGAGACTAATAGGACGAAAATTTGAAAGATTCCTCGGGTGCTCGACTTTGTGGATAAGGAATAAGAAAGTATCGGATATGGAGACCGGAAGGCGGGCACCCAAGAAAAAAGAGCCAATGGCTTCCTCCACGTCAGCAGCGATAATATCCCAACAAGATGAGAAGAATCTCCAAGAAAATCCATCCGGCCCGACGCCACTAAACGGGTCCATCCCACGAACAATCTCCAACAAATTCGATCTATCTGGACAACGGACAAGATTAAAATTTTCCTCCACAGAGATGATGCTAGGGATGACATCGAGGAAGGCATCATCGTCTGAAGTAGGCTCAGCCCGGAACAGCTTAAAGTAGAATAAAGAAGCCTCCGCCGCCACCTCCGCATCAGAACCTGTTTCTGAACCATCAGCACGAATAATTTTCTGAATTGCCGCCTTTCCCTGCCTGCACCGGGTGCACGAATGGAAAAATCGAGTATTCTTATCACCTTCCAGGTCCAATTTCAATCTGGCCTTTTGTTTCCAGAAAGACTCCTCAACCTGGACCTTTTGCTTTAGTCTGGCTACAGTCTCCATCTAGGAAGCCCTTTCCCTCTCCGAAGGATGAAGATCATAATCCTGTTCCGCCGCCAAGGCAACGTCCTCTGCCTGACGGGCCTCCTGAAAAACGTCTTCGAAAGTAGATCTGCTCCAGCCGGCCAGGACATGCCCCATCGTCCGCAAGCGCATGCCCAGCCGCTCAAGCGCATCATAATGCCGACATGATTCCCACGCCCGGGCAACCACCGTGAGGAAATCAGGATGAGACATCGAAAAGTCGAGGAAACGGAAGCCTCAACGCTGTAGGGAGGAAGCTGGCTGGCAGGATATCAATGGTAGAGCATGATCAGATTCTGCCCGGTTGAGATGCTCGCAGGAGACCTGGACTCCATCCAGCCAACTACCCATCGCGAGCATACGATCAAGGCGGGATCCCTGCCGATCTTCCCCAGACTGACCATTCATCAAAGTAAATGTGCTTCCTCTGAAACCAACATCAGAGAGCCCGGCAGCCAACTGAAAGTCGAGGAAGTCTGCGATGGCCAGCGAGCCAGGAGGCCGGCCTCCATATTTTTTGTCCGAAGAAGCAATGATATTGAAGTCCCAGCCCACAGCCCAGGGTGAGGCAATGTCCCTGTCTTGGACGTCCAGAAGGTGCCGCAAAAGATGCTTTCTCCCCTGTCGTGTCCCTGCACCATGAACAACGGACAATCGTACCGGATCCGAAAAATAGCTCAGAGATAGCTGCACCATGATAGCCTGATCACAGAAATCAATACAGTTGAGCCCAAAACACGACTTGCTGAGAAACAAAATATTTCCCTTTTCGTTGCAAAAACTAGCATCAAAACCCAACCTCAATTGATAAGAAAGGAGCTTAGAGGATATCACCTTGGGCTCGATAATAGCAAGAACCTGGATAGAGTTGGTCCGACACAAGGACCTGAGACGGCATATAGTCGATCTGTTCGCCGTCCCCTGAACATTCCAAATAAGGAAGTTAACCATGGACCCTCTGGGGGTCCCGCCTAACCCGGGAAGCATGTGATCGAAGAAGTCGATCCGACTGAGGCACCATCGACTTCCTTCGCTTACCAGCCGCCTTTTTGAAAGGTACCATCTGCCAGCCATCTTTTCGTCCCTCCAAAAGGAAAGTGGAAGTTCTATATTCAGGCAAAAAAACCATATCATTGCCCGGAGAGGGATCATCACCCCAGACGGAGATAGGTCCGAGGACGGGCTCCTCCCACACCACCAAGCTGCGTTCTTCAGTGTCAGAACTAGCCGCTATAACTCCTTGTCCCAGGTGACTATGAGTAATGATAGGAAGGTTCGGTAAAGCGATGGGACGAATACCCCGCTCAGGCCCCGTCTGCCCATCCAGACAAGAACACAGAGTGCTACATCCCTCCTGCATGGTGCGCCCGTCATCCGACCATAAAGCCAGCTGGCCCGAAGATGACTCCCCCAAATGCCAGAATATCGGAACGGAACTCGCGCGATTGCCTTCACTCCTACGCAAACCGGGCTGTGTGGACCCACTGCTAGCATCACGCCCCTGGACGTGCCTCCACACCTGCCGTGTCCCCTTTCCCTTCTCATGCCTTAATCGTCGCCGTCGACGACCCCTGCTAACCCCACGTCTACCCACCGGGCCGTCCTCCTTTAGCGCGATGCCAGAAAAAGAAACGTCGAGGATGGGCGGCCTGTCTGCCATGCCCACCGAAGGCGTCTCCACCTGGGGTCGACCACAATCACTCTCTACGTAGCCATGAAGGCTGTATGAAGCACAGTAGAGTGGAGTCCGCTCATAAATGACCGACTGCGAAAGGACGCCATCAGGAAGTTGGAAGAATACCTCATGTTGTAGCGGTTTGCTAACGTCCACTTCAACCAGAACCCTAGCTACACCCGGCCTGGAAAAGGAAGCCGTAGTTCGGTCCTTATAAAGCGGAGTGCCTGTCACGACCCGCACCATAGAGTTAGGGCACGAGAACGTAACGACGCCCAGCCTACGCCGCAGTGTCGGCGGTAGAACGCTGTCCTAGGTCACAACATCTAACAATATAAAGCTAAGCTATTTTATACTCCCCGAATGGGGGTGACATAGCAGATACAAACTCAATCACATCTAAGGTAGAGCATGATAAGGATAGATAAAACATGAAATCCAAGTAAATACAGGAGATAGAAGTCTAAGTGTCTAAGATACATGAACCCAGAAGTACATCTCAAAACTCAAATAAAGATACAGTAATCCACAAAGTAAATACAACTCCTGACAAAATGAAATAACTACCTAAACAACCTCTAATATGTCTCCTCTAGGCTAGCAGGCACCTCCAGGCTATCTGTAAAATTTATCAACAGGTCCAGTCAGGACTGGAACGAGCACATTACATCTCAACAGTTCATAGCAGGTTAGAAAATATAAACATGCAGTAAAGTAAGATACAAGTGCTGAAGAATACAGTATGTAAACAGATAGAGAGAACTGTAATAGAAATATCTACTATAAGTAGAGAACTAACAGTGGCTAGTGATGTAGAGTACAGGATAGCACATGTGAACGGAACAGATTGGTACATGATCTACACTAAAGAGTTGTACATGATCTACACTACTAAAGAATTGTTCACATGACTACTAGCACTCCCCCATTTTCCCTAATCAGTACACAAGGATCTAAGCAGGTTATGTTATTGTACAGGATATCACATGGGGCCCTTAAAAGGGTGCACATGATAGTATACATGAAGGCTCTGTGAACATGAGAGTACATGATTCACAAGAGTGTACATGTATGGTGAAAGCACAGGAGTACATGATGAAAGTGAAACGCACATGACATAATGTACCCGATTCTCCCAACGGGGATAACATCGCATGAAGAGATCCGTATAGTACTAATCCGTGATAATGTCGTGACAGCACAAGTAAAGTAATCTACTGCAGGTAATAATTCTAAGCAGGATATGAAATGATCAGAGAATGTACTCGCCTCGATAACCTGAACAGCTGATAAGTAAAGGGGAGGTCCCACTGAAGCCACAGAGTCCTATTTAAAGCAACACAGGTTACAAGGTGTTCAAGTTGAAATAAATAAAACTATACTAGCCATCTATATTATTCTAGGTTCTTCTAAGTCAAACATCTCTAGGTCGACTCCGATCAATAATCTAGTCAAACTAGGTCAAGTGTTGACTTACAGTTGACTTTGGGTCAACTGGTCAACTCTGGTCAAATAGGGTCAATTCTAGTCTAATACAAAGTGTACTTCGTTATTTGTACGTCGAAACTTACGGCACGCAAATCGAGATAAGGAGATTATCGGTAAGGTTGATAATCTTATTATAGTGATCCACGTATCCAACTTGTCAATTTCAGCGATGTGAGATCACTGGAATTGACTGATCTCAGTTTCGTTGTACTGATCCCGAAATACGAACATTATATGAATTAGTTATTAATTAATTATTAAAAGGTTAAACTTAGAGAAATTATCAACAAACATTGTCGGACGATGAAATGAATATCGCCAACGTGTCCAGAATGCTCAAATTAGCTAGGATAGCCTACCCAACGGTCCAATTTGGACACAAGGACAAAAAGGTAATTTCGGGTCAAAACGGTATCCGTGTCGTAGCCGTTTTGCACCAAAAAACGTGCAAGAAAACAAGTCTATAAAATATAACAAATTATATGTCCACGCAACCAAAATGTCGGTATGAACCCAACGGTATCTCCAGAATTGGATTCCGTTGACCCGATCTCAATTTGGCCCGTTGACCAGAACTTGAAATTCCGGTTTGCACGAAAATACGTGCCAGAGCCAAAGTTCTCAAAACTCAGCAAACTACCTGTCAACGAGTCCAGAATGATGATACGAACTCAACGGTATCTCCGAAATTAGATTCCGATGAGCCGATCTCAAAATGACCCGTTGACCCGGATATTGGTATCCGACTTGCACCGAAATGCGTGCCAGACCCAATGTCCACCAAAACCAAGCAAATTATATGTCAACGAGTCCAGAATGACGATACGAACTCAACGGTATCTCTGGAATTGGATTCCGATGAGCCGGCGTCAAAAAGTTCCGTTGACCCAGAAAGTGGGACCCGCTTTGCACCGAAAAATGTGCCCAGGCCCACGTTCTCCAAATCTAACAAACTTTATATGAAAACATGCCAGAACGATGCCACAAGTCTAATGGTGGTGTCAGAAATGAAATCTGGAGTCCCGTGTTCAAAAATAGAATTTTACAAGTTGGAAATTACGAATTCGGACGACCAACTTTGGCGTCGAATTCAACCAATCAAACAAGCTCACAATGAAATGAAACTGAAGGGGTAGAAAGAGGGTTATACCAGCTTTGCACCGGAATTGGTAGCACGCCAAACGAAGCTGCGGTGGAGGAGATACAAGCTGACGAAGTTGGCCCCGCGAAACTGTCCAAATTTAATACAATTTAAACGGTCAACTTGGTGGCCAGTTTTCATGTATCAAACGATAAAATTAACGGACGAAAATTGACAGGGATGAAGGTGGATATACCGAGATTGCGACGGAGCGAAGAAATCGCCGATCCAACGGTCGGATCTCCGAGAAAATGCGTACGAAGTCGCTGCGACGGAGCGCCAAAATGGACTCAATCTCGCGCGCGTCACGACGGGACATCGTTCAAAACGCACGAATCGCCTCGACGGCACGTCCCGGAGGACGGTGGCCGTCAGGAAGAGGCTCGCCTGAGTTCGCCCAGGGGGGGCCACCCTCGACGGGGGTCGTCGGAGCCGTGGCGGCCGACGACGGCGGCGGCTATGCCCACACGCGCGCGGCTTGCTTGCTGCCGCTGCTGTGCGTGTGCACGCGCGGCTGCGTGCGTGGCTGTGCACGGGCTGCGCGCGGCCAGGCCCACCGGCGAGGGCGCGATGGCGCGCATGGGCACGATGGAGAGAGGCTGTGATGGATGGTGGTGGCGCGGGATGAATGGTGGCGGTGGTGTTGGATGCCATGGTGGTGAAGAAGGAGATGGAGGAGGAGGAGTTGGAGGAGAGAGGGAGGAGGAGGATGGTCGGAGCTGGTGGCCGTCCTCGGCCGACCAGGTGGCCGGAGCTGGTGTCGGCCAGGCCATGGAGGTCGGGCTGTGCATGGGGGGAAGAAGGAGTTTGCTGTGTAATGCATGGTTTGTTGGTGTAGTAATAAATGTAGAGAGAGGGAAGGAGAGGATAAGAGTGGATAGGTATTAAATGAGAGAGAGAGAGAAAAGTGTTTTCCAACAATTATTTTAGGGCCGGCTCATGTGCTATAAGGAGTTAGGGGAAAAAGTTGTAGGGAAATTAATGGATAGGATTGATTAAGGGAATCAATGGCTAGAAATAAATTAGAGGGAATTTGTCATTTCTATGGGAATTAAATAAATAAAAATCTCCAATAAATGTAGAAAAATATGTAGGAGATTACTTGATATTTTTGGGCAAGAATTATGAGGGTGTCATGATGGAGAAAATCATGGAGCTGGACTGGGCTCGGTGGAGCCGGATTGGGTGAAAATTGGACATCGAGCAATAAATGAATTAAAATATAGACGTTGATGATCATGTGTGAATAAGTAGCACATGGGGATTCCAATAAATGGGACACAAGTGGCGGACGGATAGTAGGCTCAAAGTGGGCCATGTCCATAGTTGGGGCTGACAAGTTTTGGCCGACAGGGGACCCACAAATTAAGTTAGAAGATGAATGTGACGCCGTGGAGTGAAATAAAATCGGATCACGTGTCGAGAAAGTTGTGCGAATCAAATGGAGCCAAAAATGACGTGTCTGAGTGGGAAACGAAGGTCATGGGTGACGAGCGTCTCGAGTAGATCATCAATGAGGAGTTGGTTTCAAGGAAATGACTGGTCTGGCGCTCCCAATTTAAATGTCATGGTAACGCGCTGAAAATGATCAAGGAAAAGAGTGGGAAAATCAATTACTGATCGAACGGCCTAATTCAACCCGAAGTTCGGCGAAGCAGAAAGAGCACAAGGGAACAAGTTTGGGTGGGACACCATATACCGTCATGAAGGTAATCGTGTCCACTCCAAAACTCATGAAGAAGATTTCCAGAGTTGAACATCCCTGATACTCCAAATATCAATGGCATGAAAAGTACACTTAAGGGAAAAATAACAAAATTAATTATTTGATGAAACTAAACAATCAGAAAATAAAATAAAATAAAATAAAAATTCAACCCGAAATTCAGGGTGCTCACATCCTA
Source organism: Iris pallida (assembly GCA_029216955.1). NCBI lineage: Eukaryota > Viridiplantae > Streptophyta > Magnoliopsida > Asparagales > Iridaceae > Iris > Iris pallida. The sequence continues at coordinate 33,944,919 of JANAVB010013398.1, forward strand.
CCCACCTTATAAAAATTTCGTCCTCGAAATTAAAATGTCCCTACTCCCTCTAGGTCAAACCCCCAAAATCAAAGTCCCAGAACTTAAACAAATCATACCATCAAATAAAAGACAATATCCAGGGTCATGGCATACGGTGACAGTGAAGTCTCATCTAGGTTTACTAGTCATGCTAACCAACGGTCATATGGTATCAACACACAGCAATCCAGGGTGTTAAAATAGAAAGATACAGAAACAACAACCATCAAAACTGTTAGGCAGTCTACCATCCTATATGAAAACTGGTACTTATCAAAATAAAGAAAGGTATCTACCAATCATCTGAAAAAGAAGCACTATCCCAAGAAAATCAAAATCACAAGTTAAAGAATCGAAAGTCACTCGCATTGAAATCCAATCACAATATATATATATATATATATATATATATATATATATATATAGAGAGAGAGAGAGAGAGAGAGCGTTAGAAAGGGAAACTAGCATCATGTGATGTTATGTGATTTGTGTGTGTATGGGTGTATGTGAACAGGTTCATATGGTTAGATAGTAGGCGTGTGTGTACGTGAATACATATGAAATTGTATATGAGAAATTGAGTTCCAAATCAATAGCTATCAAGTTACAGTAATCATGGCATTTTGGTTAAACAATCTACAATACGCAACTTATTTACTCATAACATGCATAGCTAACCATATATATATATATATATAAGGTAGATATTTAGTTATGTATCTATACAAATTATAACATGGATGTATAAAAACTATATATCTATATAGATACATGATCATAACATAGAGAGGAAGATTAGGTTAAATGACAGTATATACTATGTTAGAGTGTGTGTGGGTGTGTCCTTGTACAGGGTTATAGCTTAGTATTAAAAAGTTAAACCAGGTTTTAGTTCAGCATTTACATACATAAAAAAAATTTATCTGAAAATAAGCTAACATTTAACCAGTGTAACATTAACATAATGCAATTTCAAAATTTAGGAGTTCGAAACATCACAACTAATTTTAATGCTCCCAATACATCCTATCATGATAGAAATGAAACCCTAATCATATTACCAATACATTTATCTACGCATACAGTTCAATATTACATATTAAATCTGAAATTTAACTAAATATGGAAATCAATGTAAAAATATTAACATGTAACTAGTTTTCAGAATTTTGGAGAACTTGAACATTAAAACCCAACTCAATATTTATCACAACTAGCATGTAAGAATATGAAACTTAAATTTATATTCCTACTTACAACAATGTACACAACTCTAAATATTATATTAAGAAAATAAAACAGTAATTTAAACTAAACATTTGGAAACTCAACATTAAGGGTTAATATGTACACAGTCTTAAATTTTACAAATTTAACATAACTTCACCAATTTCTCTAAAATTAAAATCCTGTAGATATTATACACGTGCAGTTATGTAGGCAAAACTAATAACATAAATTTATATTTGAATTACGAATTTAAACATGGAAAAATAGAGAACCAGAAATATCGGTTATGAAAATTTGGACATCAATAACATATCAATATGTATCTAGATATGTGGAAAAATCAAGTGTAGCATGCATACGTGTTAGGCAAGTGTCTGCTATATATATTCATATACATATTCTCATGTCCCAATAAAATTAATTCTACGTTAAGACTAACATTTAGATTCCTACCAATATTGCAAGCAGGTGATTGACGAAATCAAGACAGTTTTATTATTATCTAATACAAGAAAAATGGCAAGAAAGAATAATGATAAAATCTGTTTAAAGAAGGAACCGTTCTGAAATCCAGAGTTAAATTATCAAATCCAAGATAAAGTCTAGCAAATTCATCGATTTATTGTATTAAGAAGAACTCATAGCAAGAAGTTACACAAAGGTTTATGAAAACAACTAACCATACTCTTAAGTTAAATGACAAGAAACTAGGCAAAACAACAAACAATAATTCCCCTTTTTTTTGAATGACTGAGAAAAAGTAAGAAAACATGTTCAAAATATTTTAAGCACAATCTGATAATCATATGCGTCTATCCAAAATCATGGTACTCTAAATCCTCGCCATACTAGTAAGCAAGGCTACGATAATCACAGAGCCCTTGAATTATGCACATATCTCTAGAATCATGGTATTTAACATTTTTGCGGTGCCGCATGCTTGGCTGCGAAAACCTTAAATTCCCACACCCGAGAAATATATCCAGAGTCAGACTATATGTCATCACCATACTGGCTAATGTGACTATAGAAGACTAGATTCCATAACATAGATGACCTAGCCCATATAATTTCATCTTGCCAAAAATTAAATTAAATCAACAATGAATACTCAAAATCAAATCAATTTATCAACGAACATCAAAATTCAAAAATAAACAAAATTTATCAAAACACAAACTCTGACGCAACAACTATCATCAAGATTCAAAATTCAACAATCATCCACCAAAATCAATAAATACAAACTCAATTTCAACCATAATCCATAAATCAAATTCAACAACAGAAAATAAAGATAAAACAAACCAAGGAAAAAGAGTTTTCAAATCGAAGTTAAATATGGTTCTCCAGGGTCGTCCCGGGAATCTCTCAAGGGTTCCTATCTGTAATTGAGTACCTTCAAAATATATCCTGATCCTACTGCAGGCTGTAGTGGTACTCTAGTTCGAATACCACTACACTTTAGTCTCGACCTGCATGGGCCACCACTAAAAATGTGTCACGACCCGCACCATAGAGTTAGGGCACGAGAACGTAACGACGCCCAGCCTACGCCGCAGTGTCGGCGGTAGAACGCTGTCCTAGGTCACAACATCTAACAATATAAAGCTAAGCAGTTTTATACTCCCCGAATGGGGGTGACATAGCAGATACAAACTCAATCACATCTAAGGTAGAGCATGATAAGGATAGATAAAACATGAAATCCAAGTAAATACAGGAGATAGAAGTCTAAGTGTCTAAGATACATGAACCCAGAAGTACATCTCAAAACTCAAATAAAGATACAGTAATCCACAAAGTAAATACAACTCCTGACAAAATGAAATAACTACCTAAACAACCTCTAATATGTCTCCTCTAGGCTAGCAGGCACCTCCAGGCTATCTGTAAAATTTATCAACAGGTCCAGTCAGGACTGGAACGAGCACATTACATCTCAACAGTTCATAGCAGGTTAGAAAATATAAACATGCAGTAAAGTAAGATACAAGTGCTGAAGAATACAGTATTTAAACAGATAGAGAAAACTGTAATAGAAATATCTACTATAAGTAGAGAACTAACAGTGGCTAGTGATGTAGAGTACAGGATAGCACATGTGAACGGAACAGATTGGTACATGATCTACACTAAAGAGTTGTACATGATCTACACTACTAAAGAATTGTTCACATGACTACTAGCACTCCTCCGTTTTCCCCAATCAGTATACAAGGATCTAAGCAGGTTATGTTATTGTACAGGATATCACATGGGGCCCTTAAAAGGGTGCACATGATAGTATACATGAAGGCTCTGTGAACATGAGAGTACATGATTCACAAGAGTGTACATGTATGGTGAAAGCACAGGAGTACATGATGAAAGTGAAACGCACATGACATAATGTACCCGATGCTCCCGAGGGGGATAACATCGCATGAAGAGATCCGTATAGTACTAATCCGTGATAATGTCGTGACAGCACAAGTAAAGTAATCTACTGCAGGTAATAATTCTAAGCAGGATATGAAATGATCAGAGAATGTACTCGTCTCGATAACCTGAACAGCTGATAAGTAAAGGGGAGGTCCCACTGAAGCCACAGAGTCCTATTTAAAGCAACACAGGTTACAAGGTGTTCAAGTTGAAATAAATAAAACTATACTAGCCATCTATATTATTCTAGGTTCTTCTAAGTCAAACATCTCTAGGTCGACTCCGGTCAATAATCTAGTCAAACTAGGTCAAGTGTTGACTTACAATTGACTTTGGGTCAACTGGTCAACTCTGGTCAAACAGGGTCAATTCTAGTCTAATACAAAGTGTACTTCGTTATTTGTACGTCGAAACTTACGGCACGCAAATCGAGATAAGAAGATTATCGGTAAGGTTGATAATCTTATTATAGTGATCCACGTATCCAACTTGTCAATTTCAGCGATATAAGATCACTGGAATTGACTGATCTCAGTTTCGTTGTACTGATCCCGAAATACGAACATTATATGAATTAATTATTAATTAATTATTAAAAGGTTAAACTTAGAGAAATTATCAACAAACATTATCGGACGATGAAATGAACATCGCCAACGTGTCCAGAATGGTCAAATTAGCTAGGATAGCCTACCCAACGGTCCAATTTGGACACAGGACAAAAAGGTAATTTCGGGTCAAAACGATGTCCGTGTCGGAGCCGTTTTGCACCGAAAAACGTGCAAGAAAACAAGTCTATAAAATATAACAAATTATATGTCCACGCAACCAAATGTCGGTACGAACCCAACGGTATCTCCAGAATTGGATTCCGTTGACCCGATCTCAATTTGGCCCGTTGACCAGAACTTGGAATTCGGTTTGCACGGAAATGCGTGCCGGAGCCAAAGTTCTCAAAACTCAGCAAACTACCTGTCAACGAGTCTAGATGTTGATACGAACTCAACGGTATCTCCGGAATTGGATTCCGATGAGCCGGCGTCAAAAAGTCCCGTTGACCCAGAAAGTGGGACCCGCTTTGCACCGAAAAACGTGTCCGGGCCCACGTTCTCCAAATCTAACAAACTTTATATGAAACATACCAGAACGACGCCACAAGTCTAATGGTGGTGTCATAAATGAAATCTGGAGTCCCGTGTTCAAAAATGGAATTTTACAAGTTGGAAATTACGAATTCGGACGACCAACTTTGGCGTCGAATTCAACCAATCAAACAAGCTCACAATAAAACGAAACTGAAGGGTAGTAGAAAGAGGGTTATACCAGATTCGCACCGGAACTGGTAGCATGCCAAACGGAGCTGCGGTGGAGGAGATACAAGCTGACGAAGTTGGCCCGCGAAACTGTCCAAATTTAATACAATTTAAACGGTCAACTTGGTGGCCGGTTTTCATGTATCAAACGATAAAATTAACGGACAAAAATTGACAGGGATGAAGGTGGATATACCGAGATTGCGACGGAGCAAAGAAATCGCCGATCCAACGGTCGAATCTCCGGAAAAATGCGCGCGAAGTCGCTGCGACGGAGCGCCAAAACGGACTCAATCTCCGCGCGTCACGACGGGACGTCGTTCAAAACGCACGAATCGCCTCGACGGTGCGTCCCGGAGGACGGTGGCCGTTAGGAAGAGGCTCGCCTGAGTTCGCCCAGGGGGCCACCCACGACGGGGGTCGTCGGAGCCGTGGCAGCCGACGACGGCGGCGGCTATGCCCACACGTGCGCGGCTTGCTTGCTGTCGTGCTGCTGTGCGTAGCACGCGCGGATGCGCGCGTGGCTGTGCGCGGGCTGCATGCGGCCAGGCCCGCCGGCGAGGGCGCGGCGGTGCGCATGGGCACGACGACGAGAGGCTGTGATGGATGGTGGTGGCGCGGATGAATGGTGGCGGTGGTGTTGGCTGCCATGGTGGTGAAGAAGGAGATGGAGGAGGAGGAGTTGGAGGAGAGAGGGAGGAGGAGGATGGTCGGAGCTGGTGGCCGTCCTCGGCCGACCAGGTGGCCGGAGCTGGTGTCGGCCAGGCCATGGAGGTCGGGCTGTGCATGGGGGAAAGAAGGAGTTTGCTGTGTAATGCATGGTTTTTTTGGTTTGGTGTAGTAATAAATGTAGAGAGAGGAAAGGAGAGGATAAGAGTGGATAGGTATTAAATGTGAGAGAGAGAGAGAGAAAAGTGTTTTCCAATAATTATTTTAGGGCCGGCTCATGTGCTGTAAGGAGTTGGGGAAAAAGTTGTAGGGAAATTAATGGATAGGATTGATTAAGGGAATCAATGGCTAGAAATAAATTAGAGGGAATTTGTCATTTCTATGGGAATTAAAAATAAAAATCTCCAATATAATTGTAGAAAATATGTAGGAGATTACTTAATATTTTGGGCAAGAATATGAGGGTGTCATGATGGAGAAAATTATGAGCTGACTGGGCTGTGGAGCGGATGGGGTGGGAAAAATTGGACATCGAGCAATAAATGAATTAAAATATAGACGTTGATGATCATGTGTGATAAGTAGCACATGGGGATTCCATAAATGGGGACACAAGTGGCGGACGGATAGTAGGCTCAAAGTGGGCCATGTCCATAGTGGGGCTGACAAGTTTTGGCCGACAGGGGACCCACAAATTAAGTTAGAAGATGAATGTGGCGCCGTGGAGTGAAATAAAATCGGATCACGTGTCAAGGAAAGGACATTTGTGCGAATCAAATGGAGCCCGAAATGACATGTCTGAGTGGAAAACGAAGGTCATGGGTGACGAGCGTCGCGAGTAGATATCAATGAGGAGTTGGTTAAAGGAAATGACTGGTCTGGCGCTCCCAATTTAAATGTCATGGTAACGCGCTGAAAATGATCAAGGAAAAGAGTGGGAAAATCAATTACTGATCGAACGGTCTAATTCGACCGAAGTTCGGCGAGCAGAAAGAGCACAAGGGAACAAGTTTGGGTGGGACACCATATCGTCAAAAGGTAATCGTGTCCACTCCAAAACTCGTGAAGAAGATTTCCAGAGTTGAAATCCCTGATACTCCAAATATCATGGCATGAAAAGTACACTTAAGGGAAAAATAACAAATTAATTATTTGATGAAACTAAACAATCAGAAAATAAAAATAAATAAAAATTTAACCCGAAATTCAGGGTGCTCACAGTGCCAATACCAGAGGCGATGGAAAGAACCGCATTGGTATCAAACATGCAGTAGGAAAGCCCGGGGAAGGTAACCCAGATGGGAACACGAGGATCCTCTCTCATCGGCAAAAAATCTACGAAGACTAAATAACACCATCGGGACCCGACCAACGAAACCAACAGTCCTTAGATCGAAGCCGAAGAAAAATTGCTCTCGACATGATGGCCGTATGAGGACGTGACGATCATCAATGGCCTTCACTTCAACCAACCCCCTGAATCTCTTCGAAGCAATATCCTTCCTAATGGCCTCAATCGAAGTCGCTGTCGAGCAAACTTACCAACAAGGTCCAGCCCACAAGGCGCCTTGAGGGCCTCCATGTCCGACGGGGAGAAGATGACACCTCGACCGCAGAATCAATGGCTGGATGGAAGGCAACCTCGACGAACCACCCGTCGACGCCGACGCGGATCTGCCCACCACTGCTGCAAAAGACTACGCGCCGGATCATCCTTCCTCCGCTGCCACCTTCTCCCGAACCGTCGCAGCCGGAGAAGCCACAAAGCGCCCACATCAGCGCACTCGGAAGAAGGCCCGCTAGGGACAGGGGCAGAGCCCCCCCCGCAACCTGACCTCCCTCGGTCGTCGTCGGCCGATGCTCCAGGGCCGGAGGGGCGGAGCCCCCGCCGGTGTGCGCCATCCGCTACCTAGAC